>JAIFTH010000023.1:0-107844 GCA_019968535.1 Fragariocoptes setiger
TGTAGGCGGCTCTATTTGAATGTTGCTGAACACTCACATTGACAGATGACGCATTGGTGTTGTTATTTGTGCTATTTCCAGCGTTTGAAGAGCTGCTGCTACTGCTATTATTAGTTATCATGGTAGTGGCCACATACTGTTGGCAGCTTGGCCCACTGGCGTTTGTTGATCCTTTTGTGTGCCGTCCCGACGACACAACAGGCGGTAAGCCGACCCCACTCAATGAGGACGGCATAAAAACGGTTGGGTTATTTTGTTTTACCATTACATTGGCGCTCGCGCTCAAAGTGGTTTGATTAAGGTTTCCATTCAATTGACCTGGCGTGCAATTAGCTGTGCCATTGATAGCTTGACCACCGTTGTTATTACTACTGCTTTGGTTCTGTTTCTTATGAGAGCTCGATTGTTTGCTAGACACCAATGGACGCTGGGTGCTATTGGGTGTCGAGCCAGTGTTGAAACTTAACGATCTAATTGGCGTGACACCTGCTCGGGCATTACGAGCGGACTGGCCGTGTTTAACGGCTTTCGGTACAGTACCGTTACTGATCGATTGGCCATTGTGAATGTAATGACCGTAATGCTGACGCTGCTGGCCGTTGAGTTCGCCAGCGATCTTGTTGTTGATAGATTGAACTTGATTGTGTTGCGGTCTCTGGTGTCTCGTGTGACCATAGGTAGAGGTGCCAGTTTTGACCACTTTTGGCTTGGGTACCAAAAGAGAAGTGCCAGCTGCCCGTTTAACACCACATGCTTGTGGGTGATTGTGATTTTCCCGGTGGTTGGAATTGTGAGTGTGTGTACCGTTGATTCCCCTGACAACATTGCTCATTTTACTAATGTGTGCAACATTGGATTTGTTGTTGTTATTTACATTGTTACGGGTACCATTGGTGGTGGTGTTGTTGGTGTTAGTACCCTTGCCGGCCCGTGAGCCAGGTAAAGCTGACATGGTATTCGACATGAGTGTACTAGCACACTTGGATAAGTCTGACGACGGATCGCTAGTGCACGAAGTTAAGGCGTTTGAATTTTGAAGGGCTTGAGGTGATAATGATGATTGTTGATGGGACAAATTGCGACTGACTGCAGAGCACGAGTCAACCGTTGGTGCGGGCGAGGGCGGCGACATCCAATCGAGACAATCGAGGAATAACCCTAGCTCATCGGCGGCCGCTGCTGCCGCCACCGCGGCTGCGTCGTAGAGATCGTGATTGTAACAATAATTTTGTTGCTGATAATTGTAATATTCCGAGCAACATGACGCATAATGCTGATTGTGGTAATTAGGATATTGGTGCGGGTGATAATGATGCGGGTGGTGATGGGAAACATTACTTAAGGAGGAGGTATTGGTTGAGCCGTAGTTACCGGTCAATAACTGATTGAAAGACGATGACACGTGGCCCATTTCGCGCTCAAACAATTCAAACAATAGATTCTCGTGTGCCAGGGCCGCATCGACATCGTCCGCCGACACCGACTCCGAGGATGGAGTCATATGTTGATCAATATTGGCCAATGTTGCGTTGATGAAATTGGCGTTGTTGTTGCTGATGCTGTTGATGTTGTTGGTGGTGGTGTTGGTAGCCGTTGATAGGGCTGGGTACAAATTCAAATCGATATCGGGAACAACAAATCCTTGGCTTTGCAATTTTGTGATATGCGCGTCCAACTGTTGTTTTGACATCTGTGTGTTTACGTCACCCATTGACGATAAAGATAACTGATTGGTTATCTAAATGTTCTAATTTTAATATCAGTAATAATGATGACCCCGGTAATATATAATTATTATTATTATCTTGTTCTCACGTGCTTGTTTTTAATTTAGTTGGTAGTGCGTTCAAGTCGTGTGTTGGTCCACAACATAGTCACACACGCACACACATACATACACGCAGATAGAACGAAAAATTCGCATCGAGTCGGCGGCAGCGGTCGGCCAACTTGCGACGAGTGAATGCGCTCTAGAGCGCGGACTTCGTCTTTGTGCCAGTGCATGCCGCATGCGTGCGTGTGTGCTTACTGCGCGTTTACGCAGAACAGAACATGCGGCTCATTCATCCATCGATCAGTTCGACTGACGTAGGCGCGCATGATGTTAATATTTATTGCTTTATTGCACCATCTTTCTTACACGCTAAAATTTGTAGACGCTAAGGTACGTTATGTGTGAATCATTGCTAGCACACTTGATTTTACTTGATCTGTTTTTGTATTTTACACTATTTTATATTCATACCTAAAGGATTTTACTTTAAATATTAGTGCTTTAGATCCACCTCAGCATTCGCGCCGCCCCAACACGCATCTCGTGACTCACGCAACATTGACAACACAGAGCGAGAGAGTCCGCGCCCTGTAGACTTGAAAAAGTTTCCATTCGTCGCACCGTGCGACTCGTACACTCATGTGCTGAGCACATTGTATTCATCACATTGTGATGAGCACAAAAATATTTCAAACAGCGCGCTATTGACTGCCGCAACGTCAATTCATGAAGCCGTGTTGCCAACAAGTGTGGTTGCTGAAGTAAATAAAACTTCTCTCTTGAAACACATGTCAACGTCACTCGAACTGCCAGTCCCATAATTTAGACCGTAATTTGATTATTTTAATTATTAACAAACTAACGTTACATCCTCATCATGGACAAGAATGCCCACCATGATGCTCAAGACAACAATGATGAGCCACAACCGAGTACGTCAGGCACGTCAGGTAATCCAGCCGACATCGCCGAAGAACCTGAAGCATATGTGGTTGAATCTATTCTGGACAAACGCGAGGCAAGTGACGGTAGCATCGAATACCTTATTAAATGGCTAGGATATCCTGATAGCGAATGCACGTGGGAACCAGAAGCTAATTGCGCTTGTCCAAAGTTAATTGCTGCTTTCGAGCGCAAACGGCGTGCCGAAGCCAAGCGCTTATCTGCTGGTCAATCGCCTAAAGGTCGTGACCGTATAACAAAATCTCAGTCGACACCTGGCACACGGTCATCAGGACGCCGGTCCCTCTCACATTCCGCATCATCGTCGCGTGCTCCATCATCACAACCCAGCACGTCATCAGTAAACACATCCTCACCGCTAATGCATTCTTTCTCTCAACCAAGCACCTCAAATAATTGTGACAACGATATCATTGCAACTGACAGTGCTTGCACCTATGACGATCAATCAGAGAAACAGGCAGATGTACAAATCAATCACAATGGCAATTTGCAAATCAACGACAGTACTAATCCACAAACTATCGACCTTGCAGACACTGACAGTGAGACTGGTGGCTCTCTTGAAGCTATGACATGTCGCATGCCATCAACGCAGTCCACCCCGGTCGAAGATAAGACCATGCACACCAGTTTAATTAATGACGAAGATTCTCAGAAGTACGAGCGAGCCTTCAGAATGCGCCAATTGAGCCTCGATCAAATACTTGGCGCTGTCAAAAGTGATGAATGCATGAAAATAGTGGTTAAATGGAGATCTATTGACCAACCTGAATTAATGCCCATTGATGCTGCCAGAAACCTGTACCCTCAAGAACTCATCACGTTTCTATTAGACCGAATCAAATGGTTATAGATACTATTCAAGACATACAGTTACTTTTTTCATACTTTCTTACTTGTTTAGCTATCATCTTGTAAAAACTCAAACGAGCAATAACAAAGCACAAGTTGCTGATCTAGTTAAAGATAGCTGATGCATCATTTGAGTGTTCGATCATGATTTGATAAGACCTCTGTGTCTTCAAGCAACGTAGAATTTTGACAAATTCTCTCAACTATTGACACAATTTATGTATTTATTTTGACATGCCGAATTAGTTCTGTCGCCTGAGGCGTCTTATTGTTTATGCCTGAACATTAATAATCACGAATTCATTTTCTCTCATGATGTTGAGATTATGTCCACGGATTGTGTTGACAACCACCGTGTCACGAATACAATCAAATACAATCTCCGCAAGTCGATGTTCCTTGTCGATGAGTTCGTTCATGAACGAGAGACCAAACTTTCCAGGTTCGCGGGCTCCTTGGACTGAAACTTTGAGCTTCATCGAACCAACAAATATCGCCGAGATACCTGTTTATCGTGTGACCAATCGAGATGGAGAAGTTATTGATAACAGCCAATTGGACAAGTCTTTGACAAAACATAAACTAATACAGATATACTCGGGCATGGTCCAGCTCAACACTATGGACAAGATTATGTACGACAGTCAACGTCAAGGGCGCATTTCGTTTTATATGACAAGTTTTGGGGAGGAAGGTACTCAATACGGTTCGGCTGCTGCTCTCGATCCTTATGATTGGGTCTTTGGGCAGTATCGAGAATCAGGTGTCCTCATGTATCGTGGAATGAGTTTAGAATTGTTGATGGCCCAGTGCTATGGCAATCGAGAAGATCTAGGCAAAGGAAGACAAATGCCGATTCATTACGGGAACAGAGCACTCAATTATGTCACGATTTCGTCGACTCTAGCCACTCAAATGCCACAAGCCGCCGGGGCTGCCTATGCATTCAAGAGATCCAATAGTGGACGCATCGTCGTGTGTTATTTTGGCGAAGGTTCGTCAAGTGAGGGCGACGCCCATGCGGCAATGAACTTCGCAGCCTCTCTCGATTGTCCGGTTATATTCTTTTGTCGCAACAACGGTTTTGCCATTTCAACACCGGCACACGAACAATATCGCGGCGATGGTATTGCATCTCGAGGCATAGGTTACGGTATGGCCGCCATCAGAGTTGATGGAAACGATACTTTGGCTGTTTACAATGCTACCAAGGCGGCGCGTCAAATCTGCTACGAACAATCACGTCCTGTGTTGATTGAGGCAATGACTTATCGAATTGGCCATCATTCCACATCTGACGATTCTAGCGCTTACAGGAGTGTTGATGAAGTCAATGTATGGGATCAGCGTGATCATCCAATAGCCAGGTTGAGAAATTTCCTCAAACGTCAAAACTGGTGGACCGATGATGAGGACAAACAATTGCGCTCTGATGTCCGCCACAGAGTTCTTGAAGCATTGCAACATGCTGAACGTCAATTGAGGCCACCACTGCACGAGATGTTCAACGATGTGTACGACAAGATAACTCCTGATCTCGAAAGACAGCGACAAGAACTTGAACAACATCTCTCGGTTTACGGCGCCAACTATCCTTTAAACAAGTATGATGGCTCATGAAAAAATTTCAAATATGAAATCTAGAAGACTCGACTTTTTTCGAAGATTGTTGATCCACGTACCCTTTACACTTATGCGTTTATTAGACAGAATAAAGTCTGGAATTTTTCTTTACTCTCCCGGATAACAAACACTATACATTTGTAAGACACGTTAGACGAACACCGGTGTCCACAGAGGCCAACAATGTCAAATCCTTGATTGTACCTGACTTGGCTCCAACACGCAAGTGCCATAATTTGAGCTTAGAATCACTCGATATAGTCGCAAGCCAAGTTTGTACTTTTCCATTGGGACATTTGACATCATGTATGATTCTAAGTGATTTGACACGACTGTCGTGAACTTTGAATTTTTTAAGCATGTTTTTGGCAACGAGGTCATAAACAGCAACGCTATCAGCGTCAGTTGCCACCACAATTGTGGTATCGTTGATGAATTGCAAATCATTCACATGTTTCTCAAAATCAATTGAATGAATCACTGTTCCTGTGGCAACCTCGTAGACTTCGACTGTTTCGTTAACGGCTATCAAGAACGTATCGCCTGGAGGTGACCAACACAGTAAATGTGCGACTTTTCTCAAGTTCGTGATGTATGCACATCGACCTTTGATGAGATTCCATGTGCGCAAAGTGCCGTCTTTCGACACTGACAACAGAATCTTTCCCGATGGATGAATAGCAATATGTGTTATACCCTTTTTGTGTCCAGACAGAGTTTTCACAAGTGTCATGGACTTGTTGCAGTCGAATACGTAAATATTACCATCTTCGGATGCTGCAAACAAGTGAGTTGTGTCAAAGAATCGAACACAATTGATAGCCCCATCTCCGTTCGTCTGCATCCCCCCCAATTCGACGCGTTTGTCCATGTTGTATACGTGAATAAATTCATCAATACCGGCTGAGGCCAATAGGCGTCCGTTAGTGCTAGAATCGATACTCCTAACACTGCCAGAATGTGCTCGATCAGCGAAGGTTTGTTTGAACGCCAACAGGCTACCAGCGGCAAGTTTCTGTAAGGGACTTGGTTCATTAGTAGATTTGTGCTCAACTTCTGATTCTAGTTGGCTGGAACTAGTTGTGGGATTTACTGAAGCCGCGGATATCGGACAATAACCAACAACAAAGTCCTCGTACGTGCCGACTATGAGTTCGGGTAATCGGGGTTCTTTATCCATGATATAGTCAATTGCCATAGTTTGGCCTAATAACAGTCGATCTAATGTCAATAATATAATGCTAATAACAGCATGGCTAAACTGGAAGATGTATGGATAATCACACGAACGTTCAGGTTATCAGCACCGAACATGCGTGTTGTTTCGCTGTTGACGACCAAAAGCGCACACACTTGAGCAAACAAAAACCATGTGCCTATGTGATGTTGCTTGCCACTTGATGTTTGTGGGCATCCTAGCATCGGCTAAACGCAATTGTTGGACGCAAACAACTGGGACACTCGGTATATTTCCAGACACAAACAAGCCAACGAGACGTGTGTGTGACCAAGAATGTGTCGTGTGTGTGTGACATTGATCGTGCGGAGTATTGATCTGCGAGTGCGTGTGTTCGCTTCATTGCTTGGTCGTGCTCGAAGCGACTGAGATGAATTTATTTATTGAAATTATTGGAACGATATATCAATATCATAATAAGAAGTGAAGAATTACCAGAAATGTGAATGTAAGCAGCCACCAAGACGTAGTTAGCCCAAAGAGACAGAGAGAATAAGACGTAAATCAGACATCACCACGCCATAGTAACTGCTGCAAGGGCAAAACAAAAACTACAGCTCCGACTCTTAAAACCACATTGCACCATGGCAAACACCACCACAATGACCAATTACCTACCCAATTATTTGCTTCGCACCATATTCACACTGATTATGGTCGGCGGTTTCGCCCTGCTAATACGTGCAGGGCCATTGGCCCTCACTCTTGTTGTGCTGGCCATTCAAGTGAAATGCTTCCAGGAGATCATTGCAATCGGTTACTCAGTGTATCGTGTACATGGATTGAAATGGTTTCGTTCAATATCTTGGTACTTTCTACTGGCAACCAATTATTATATTTATGGCGAAACTGTTGTCGATTATTATGTATTCTATGTGAAGAAGGCAAACTTCTTAAGCTTCCTGATGACCTATCATCGCTTCATTTCATTCTCATTGTATATAATCGGTTTTGTCTGGTTTGTTCTCAGCCTTGAGAAGCGTTACTACATGAGACAATTCTCTCTATTCGCCTGGACGCATGTCGTATTAGCGATACTTGTTACCGCGTCAAATGCAATTATACAAAACTTATTTGAAGGACTCATTTGGTTCATTGTTCCCGTATCAATGATTATATGCAACGACGTTACAGCGTATATATTTGGTACAATATGCGGTAGAACTCCATTGATTAAGTTGTCGCCTAAAAAAACCTGGGAGGGTTTTATCGGCGGTGGACTGGCAACAATAATACTCGGCGCAATACTTTCTCATTTCATGTGCCAGCACAAGCATTTTATTTGTCCCATCGATTATACCAAAGGACTTGGCCGCGATTCGATTGATTGTACACCATCGCCACTGTTTACACTAACAGAGTACACTATTATACCCGAAACATGGAGTGCGTGGTTGGAATTATTCTGCTTGGCTTCAATACCTACCACAGTGACACTATATCCGTTTGTCCTACACTCATTGGCATTGTCGCTATTTAGCTCTGTCATTGGACCGTTTGGTGGTTTCTTTGCAAGCGGTTTTAAGCGTGCATTTAAGATAAAAGATTTTAGTGACACCATACCGGGCCATGGTGGCCTAGTCGATCGTTTTGATTGCCAATTTCTCATGGCAATTTTTACCCACGTCTACATTTCATCATTCATAAGGGCTCCAAGTCCACAAAAACTATTGCAACAAATAATGATGTTGCCATTTGATGAACAAGTGAGATTGTTGAACACTTTAAAAGAGAATATTCTTACCGACGAGTACGTGTTAACGGAGAGTTGACATAGCTCATGTTTACAAAAATAATTCTGATCACATTAACAACAATAAAGCACAACTCGACAAAATATTGATTCTCTATTCCACAAAATTCAAGAAATTTAGGCCTTAATGTATTTCGGTAATCAATTTATTTTATTCTGTTCACCAGACCTAAATGGACCTTGATGCGATCAGAATGCTTCTTGAAATCGTCGGGATAATGTTTGATCCAAGACGAAACAAAGCCAACAAACACGGCGATAGTTGCCGAGACAAGAAGCCAGATCATAACAGTTGGAATCAATCGCAAACCATATCTGTCTTCATCCTGATTCCCGTCGTTTCTGTTGTTGTCCGACTTTGAACCTGAAACAGTTTTTCAAGGTTTGAATAATGTTTTCGTATCGATATCATTAAAGTGTGACTAAAATCAACTAAAGTGTACGTTATTAAGAAAGAAAAAAGTTCCTACCTTGATGCATTGAGTATACCGTGCAGGAGTTAGAATGTTGCATATCATCGTTAGAAAAGCGTCCATCAACTAGACGACATTTGAGATGAGGCTCATGATTATCCTCATAACAAAATTGGAACACCTGACAGTGGTCATTTTCGGCACATTGCTCAGCACATTTGTCTAAGCTAATACCTTCACTTGTGAGCTCAATCGAGATACCAGCCCTCACCTCTTTGTTAGGGTATTTATCGAATTCGGCCAACAAGTTGCGACTGTAATGATCACATCCGGTTTGTTTTGAAGCGACTTTTCGCTTTTGAGCGGCCATTTGTTTGGACTCAATAGCATGAATGGTTGCCTTGCGATCAATATGCATAAAACACTGGCCATTTTTAGGCGCATTTAATTCATAGTGCGGTGTCGAGCCTAAACAATAATCGAACGCTCGGCAACGGATATGTGTATCAGTGGTGCACTGATGTGCACAATCAGACGCACTGATAGCAATTGTTTGTTTAGTTGAAGATAGTGGGCGACCAACGTTGTCGTATCGAGTATACAGATTTAAATAATCACGTTGTGCCACTAAACAATTAGAGTCGCTCATTGTAGACGCCTTGATATCGCCACTGCTACTATGGTTAGTCAGAATACACTCTTGCTCGGACCAACAATAAGAGAATGAGCCACAATCGCTGTCAATGCAAGCAATGGCACATTGATCATAAGTCTGAAAATGTAATATGGTAGCCGATTGGTCTGTGATCAAGTATCGCATTTGTTGAAAGTCTTGATGGAATGATGTATCCACTCGATCATCGAGTTCGTCCACATATCCATCGAGCATTGATGATCGACGCTCGACTTTGAGCTCACGCGGCACTAGCACATGTTTGTTGTCAATGATTAGTGTCGCTTTGGGTGCTCCAGATAATTTTTTGCGTGCTTTGTTGGCATAGTCGTCATCATCGGCGTCACTTTCGTTGTCGTCATCATAGCCGCTATCATTGTCAGCTGATGATGAATGTTCCCAATCATAATTGTCTGCTTCCAATGATCCTACAATATAAGCTAAAGGAACACGATGAGCATCCATTTCGGTAGTTTGTTTATCCTGATAGTAAACACGACAATTGGTATGTTGTTGGGGCGCGCTAATATTCACGTTGTCGAGCATGTCACACGCATGATTGGTAGAACAAAATGAGAAAGATTTGCACTTATGTGCCTCACAATAGCTGGCACAATGTTCTGCGTCGCTAGCTAAAACGTGTTGTGCGCCAATCACATTAACAAAACTCATTTCGTTTTTGGACGCATATGCAATAGTTAATGGCACTGCATCGAGCACTAATGCACGAACAACGAGGTCACCAAACCAATCAATGTGGACTTCACATTTAGGCATTCGAAATGGTGTCAACTGTAATTGTGACTCGTAGAAGGCTCGCTTCACAGCATCAAGATTCTTCTCGAGTATGGCAACCACTTCGGGTTCAATTGACGTGTAACGAAACTCGAGCCACGCATGCTGCTCAGGCCGATCAAAACATGCACTCACATCAAACAGCAGAGCCCTTTCCAAATCATGATCGAACTTGATCAATTCGATTACATTGAATGTCAACATTAACATCAGTATTGTTCGTTGTCGGTTGTATATTCTCACTACAACTCGTGTCAGACTGATGTCATCATTATTTTTTGATTCTCTCGTGTATACTCGCAAAACGGAAGCGGGGGAGTTAAAGTAAGCAGTCGGGTTCTCATAGATCAACTCTTCGATATCAGAATTAGGATGCCATTTACGTTGCATGAATGCATAGTGCTGATTGTCGCCGAACAGAAGATCCTCCATTTCCGGTGACAATTCAAACTTGTAATTGTTACCAAAATCGATTTCCTGCTTTGGTGCATTCGTTCCTTTTTCTGTTCGTTGCATCAACATGCATTTGGGATTGTTAGAGCCGGAACTTGTACTTATTCTAAACATTGTGCCCATATCTTGATCGTACACACTTTTGTAGTTCAATTTTTGATCACTACTGCGTTGCTCGATCACAGTATAGATAGGATTCGATGATAGTTCACGCTCGTCGAAATTAGAACTAAATTTTGATACTCTTGCTATTTGTACCGCCAAATTTGCACTTGTATGTGCGCCAGTTTGTTCGTTGATATCAGTCAATGAGACGTCAATGTCAAGATAATAATCCGAGTGGCCACCGATGAACTGAATCCACGAAGATTTTGGTTCATATTCAAACGACGGTCTGTGCTCAACTTGATTTCCGCAACCGTATCCTAAAGGTAAGTTGAATTTCTCTTGCTTCTCCAGATCTGTCAGCTGAAAATCTATAGAAAACACATTAATGGTCTCTGTGATTTCTCTACTGATCATGTCCTCGAATTGAATCACCTGAACCAGTTGATTCTGACCTGTGGAGAGGTGTATTGAGAATCATCTAAGAGTTTGTATAATTACTGAGGACTCATTTTTTGCAAATTTCAGTGTCAGTGCTTACTTGAAATGTAGATGTGTATATATCGATTGATTGAACGGTCTTCTACTGTCCACTTGTCGGCAATCATATCTCCTGGATTCATCGCCGACTCAATCAATTTTGATGGTGAGTATGTCTTTAAAGGTAAAGATAGAGTTAAAACACAGTTGAAAGCTTCACATCGATCACATAGCTAACTTACACAACGAACCTTTGGAAGATAGGTGGCAGCCAGCCATACGGCTGAAACACCGAATAGGTACCAGTCTTTATGTTTAATCAGCCATGAACCATAAAGTCTCTGCTGCTCGAGTCCATCTAGAGTGACTGTCCAGCATCTATATGGTTGATATTGGTAGAAGGTACGAGCTTGTCCATCACTATAGTACGACATCTTGCTATCACTGTTCATGATTGAGAATGATCCCGACACAGTGTGGAAGTCAGTATATTCCTCGATGAACGATCGTTTCTATAGAAGTTTATCAGTGGATACAAGTATTTTTTATTAATGTTACTGTCCATGGGCAGAAAAGATTGAGATAATTGATGTCGTTTGTTACATTTACCTTATCCTTGCGTATAAGCTCCCATTGAATGCGGATCTTAGTTGAGGGGTCTCTCATGTACGACATTGACTCGATATTCGGAAATGGTTGATCCCATTTAATGGTCTCAGTCTCTTGCTGGATAGTCGAGTCATCTGAAAGAAAAATAGAGTAGTTAAACAACTATGAGACTGTTGAGGAAACTTCAAGCTCATTTCATTCAGTTCTTTCTCACCTGCATTTACATGTGATTTCTGGTCAGGCAACGTGATAAATAAAATGACTAATAGGACTACTAGAAAGTTTCTCAAGTGGGTCAAGTTTCTTTGTTTAAACATTTTTGGCACAATCTTTGACTTGGAATTCATTGATTGTCGCAATTTTCTGCTACGATGAAATATTGAAGCAATCCTCTGATATCGATTAGTTTTACTCGATCGTTTGCTTGTGATTGTATTACCACTTTGCTTGGGTCTCATCAAAACTAACAGTTTAGATCGAACCGATTAAGTTTCTGTGCGGACTACAAACAATAGAAACGATCATAAAATTCTTTGAAAGCTTCCAAATCAAAATTAACGAACATGGTTGAGGAGAGACAGAGAGAGAGAGAGAGAGAGAGAGCGTACGAATATTTTCGTGTGGCATGGAAGGATTTCCGCATTCGTTTTAATTTAGAGTTTAAAGAACAATTTGTAAGAATACATTGCAAATCCATCGTACAGGTGCAACGACTATAGGCACTAGTGGAGAACAAGCATGGTCTTTAACTGGATTCAGCAGGTGACTTGGCCCCCTCCTTGACGCGAGCAGCAATCCACTCTATTGATTGTTTTACACCATCGCCCTTCAGCGCTGATGTCGATATAGTACAAAATCGACGATCACCAATTAAATTCAAACTTGACTTGAAAGTTTCGATAATTTCATCCGGTGCCATGGACTGGGGCAAATCGCGCTTATTTATCACAAAAGCTAAAGGCAATCCATCGAGCAGTTGATTCCGTATTATCTTGTCGAAAGATTGCTTAGATTCTTGTAGTCGTTCTCGGTCAGACGCATCGACAACCCAAATAATTCCGTGTGCCTCGAGGAAATACTACCATAGAATCAGATCGAAAATGATAGGTCGTGTTCCAATGTTAGATACGTATATGACCAATAAACAAAAATCTTGTCTCATGTCGTGTCAACTTACCTTATCCCAAAGAAGTCGGAGCTCTTTTTGACCCCCTAGATCCCAAAAATTCAGCCTAATACCTAATATTTCTATGCGACCGACATTAAGACCTACAGTTGACGCTATTCGATTCAAATCAATTGATCGAAAATCTTTGTTATATTTGATTCGAGCGTGCTCTAACAAGGTGGTTTTCCCCGAATTATCCAAACCAAGGATAAGTATGAAATAATCGCCTTTCTTGAACAAATATTCCCAGAATCCATAGAGCAATGAAAACATACTGCGATGCTCTGATCTTATGATCAGCTAGGTGTTAGATGATTTGATCATAGGTAAGATCTAGGTTACACGTTGCCAATCTGTGACCCCTGAGTGAAATATATGTGTTAGTCCGAGGCCTCATCCGACACCTCCATTCAGGTCGGATTGAGTTCAAGAAAGTGGCCTGGAAGAAATAACAGATTCAGAGTTCGTCACACTAGCTTGTTTATTCAAATTCATTGCCTGAACATTTCAGGCTGAACTTCAGCACCGCCTATTCAGCTTTGTGCCAATCAGCTGTGCGCAGGTTGCGCATTGTTGGCTTGCACTGCAGGTTGATTTTTTAATATCGATAAATTCATTCTTTTTGTTATTCGTTAGCCATAGTGTTCTAGCGTGCTAATCTTACATTTGCTGTCTATCACCGTTTGAAAATATGTGACGTTTTTTTTTCTAAACAATAATTATCAATGACAAATAATTCTACAAATTTATGAGCGCAAACAATTTCAAGATGAAATTTTTATTAGCTGGCGACTCTGACGTTGGCAAGGCCGAAATATTGCAACATTTACAAGCGGACTATGATGCGCCCAACGACGCTGTTGCATCGACATCATCAACAACGTCGCACCATCAACTATCACCATCTCATCACACTTACTATTCTATTCACTCGCCTGGGGGCCCTTATAATGATCGCATACCCACACTTCACTTTAATCAGCAATTACATTTACAACAACAACAGCAAAACCAGCAACAGCTGCTACAGCACCAATCACCATCACAACAGCTTCATCCAGGCAACGATTATTCGTCGCAGCACTCGTCGCATTTTTCAAACAATTTCAATGTTGCCTACAAGTCAACAAATGTCCTCTTGGACGGCAAACGAATCAGAGTTCAGTTATGGGACACCTCTGGCCAAGGTCGATTTTCTACCATTATACGATCATACTCTCGTGGAGCGCAGGGTATTTTGTTAGTCTATGATATTACACGCAAATGGTCTTTCAATGGACTCGACCGATGGATCAAAGAAATCGAGGAGCATGCTCCAGGTATACCCAAGATATTAATCGGGAATCGTTTGCATTTAGAATTCAATCGACAAGTTGATCATGCCACAGCCGAGCATTATGCCAAAAAGCACAAGATGCCCTTTTTTGAGGTGTCGCATTTATGTGATTACACCATACGAGAAGCACTTGTTGAGTTGTGTCGTATGGTGTTACTACGCAATGGTATTGATCAAATTTGGAAAAATCAGGTATTGTCTCTGCAAGATCTTTGCTGCCGCACGATTGTGGCCAGTACACAATCGGTTGATCACATCAAATTGCCCACGCAGCTTCGCCAATATCTCAAATCTTACTCACACTCGTCGACAATGAAACGATTCCAACATTCATCAAATCATGCTTACAAGTGTGACAATGATACTAAGAAGCCGCGCAACAAATTGAAACGACTACTCAGATGGGTGGTTCGCGCGAAAGAACATGTCTAGAGTCCGATTCAAAGACAACAATAAATGCGTAATGGCTAAACAAATCTTGATAGAAATGAACCACTTGTTCTTATTTATCCTAGGGTCGCTGTAGTTTGCCTTCACTGTTGTGCGATTTATTTGTAAGTGATATCTACTTGTAAGTACCAGGACAATAATCTAGCTAAAACTAAGCGTGCTGAGTTCTTTCCTCTCGAATTTACTCGACATACGTTTTCTTCCACTCGAGGTTCTATAAATATATAAAAGTTGTGAACTTGCACTTAGTACTCTATCTTCAAATTCTATTTAAACCACCGATTGGTCTAAGTGAAATCTTATCGACAATCTCCACTCAGTTTGAACCAAAATCAACTAAACAAGTGTGATTGGTGGGCTGACGCATGCCATCTAAAGCCTGGTAGCTACAACTATTGATTAAATTAGTCGTAGGTCGATTGTTTGTTGTCCTAACACAGCCACTAGCCACTGTGGCATGTGTTGTGTCGCATCAATTCCTCTGTTTTCTTTTCGCTATCGATGACGTTTATATGTGACCTATTGTGCGACATATGTGCTCGAACTAGAACTCCTTTCGCTAATGCGGCCAACAACGACAGTTCACCTGCTAGAACTGAGCCACATAATATTCTAGCCAATAAGAAGCGCCTATCGTCACGCCCCAATAATTCATTTTGATTATGTGAAGAGGAATTGACACCTAAGATGGCAAGACATGCTTTTTGGCCTGAAATATCTGTGCCAACATCGCACCTAATGCTTGGCATGGTGCAATATGCATATAAAGAGCCGTCAGGGTCCAGTTTCATTTGAATTATACAATTGGAGCTGACTATACTACTGGCAATTGGTTGACCTGTTGCTATGTAAATTGCGTTGACTATATTTGCAGCGTGTGAGTTGGAGCCACCAATGATACCAGCCATCGCGGAACCGGTCATAATTTTGCTCATCCAAAGATCTACGATTTCTTGAGGGCTACATTTTAGTACACTAAATACAACTGAAGGTGGAAATTTGCATTCACAAGACACATTCATACCTCGGGGACGTATCCATGAACTGGCAGGAGATGGTACGTAAGTGTTCGTGTCGCTGATGATCTCCGCACTCGCGAAAGTTTTTTCTATCAGTCCAGTTACAATCTCACAAACTATATCACCTATTAGTTCATCAGTTAGCTTATCATAATGACATTGATCCGTTAATCTATTGATTGTGGCTTTGAGAAAGATGAAAACGAGATCTCCAATTACTCTTGGCTCCATGTCAAACAGGAGAATTTTGACCTGCTGTGATACATCCATACTGCGATATAACTGATGAAAAATGTCCAATGTGTCGTGACTCTTGAGCCACTGCTCAATGCGGCATCGCTCATTCATATCACCTACGCGAATAATAGGATCAATAATTAAATAGTCGGAGTGGACAACGCTTTTGGCTCCGGAGCTACCACGTATGGCGGTCATACCTCGATTTATGCTAGCTGTGAGACAGCCCTCCGTAGTGGCAATGGGTACATGATATAGATGTCCGTCTAACAAAAGAGGACCAGCGATTCCTACTGGCACCTCCACATGGGTCTGTGCATAATTAGCACTGAGTATTGCAGAGACATCGAAACCCTGAGATTCAAGCTCTCTCAAATCGTCGGCAGAATTTGAGTTAAGCAGATCTGTGCACTCTGAGAGAGTGTTCATTTTAAGATTATTTTGGACGGACTTTGTCCACTAATCGAGTAATACTCAGGTTGCAAGCCTCAATTGAATGATGGCAAAAGAAGAAAAGCAATTTGATTCCGGTGGTACAGCATGATGCTGCACGAATTTCTTGGACGAATATTTTCGTAAACTTCCCCGATTCGAACAAAATCGGTATTCTATCAAAATGATTAGGGCTCCAGTCAACGCTTTGCTTCAACCGAGAAATGCCACCACGCGCACATAGAGATCATCGGATGACAAGTCATTGTTGTTTATTTTTTGCACTGAATCTGTGCGCATGCGTGCTACCATGGTTCGTGAGACAATCTGCTTGACAAGCGCACCCCTCGTGCTTGTACTTTACGAACAACCATCGTTTCAATTGTTAATCTCTTCAAAAAACGCGTCGAATTAACTTGTGCAAACTTTGCTCCATATCCTCTACAAAGAATCAAATATTGAGGAAAATATCAGTATCAATAATCAATAAAAGTGCATTTTTGGGCGTCCTGAAACTGTGTGTCACAATGGCGAGTGGCCACGTAATTGCTGATTTTATATACAAGATGCACAACCCTTTGGTGTTGTCATGGATTGGGACGACAGTTGCTGTTGGCTATGCAGCTTATCTTACTTATATCAACCACATGAATTCGAAGAATGACACCGAAAAAGGAGCATCAAAAGGCTCAACCATAAACAAGAACGTGAAAAAAGATGATCCAAAGGTTGTCGATACTTTCGACATAGAAGATATTACTGGCAAGAAGGTGTTCTGTCGATGTTGGCGCAGTAAGAAATTTCCATATTGCGATGGAGCTCACAATCAGCACAACAAAGAGACAGGCGATAACATCGGGCCTTTGATAATTCAAAGACGTGACGGAAACTAAACTGCCTCTTCGATGGTAACTAGCGCAGCCTATTAAGAGATCTATCCAATTCATTATGCAGTCATCATAGATGAAAAGTCTTTGTTTTGAGAGTTAAAATTAAATGTCACGCCATTACGTTACCGATTTGCAAGGTTTTCTCAAGGTTGAATATTGTTTCTCAACATTAAATGATTTGCAATTTGCACCAGATAATTCATGAAGAAAATTATATGCTTGAATTTGGCGCTCCGGAAGCACAATGTGCCGTAGGATGCGCAGTTTTAACACTTACGTTGACTTGCCATATGCGCGCACCTAGTCGGCTTGCAGATTACAGCCGATTGTGTTTGTGTGAACTTGAGTACACAAGCACCTGAGTTAGTGCCACGCCTTTCATTCAATAAGTTTCATCGGCGCGCCCACCACTGGATTTCGATGTGGCGCGCTGTCGCGTACTACGGGCAATGTGTCGATTTTGACAATGTGCTTTTGTACATGTGGGCGAGCCGGCGAATAAACGAAAAGCGCGCGTGAGTATCGCGCTATTGGTTGCGGCAACAGCACACGCGTTCGTCTTTCTGTGTACACAAGCACTTCCAACAGCACACACGCCGCTTGTGCACATTTCTCTGTGTCTAATTGAGATCAAATTTTTGCTACTGATTCAATTCCATTCGAGTATTGACATTCATCACCATAGAAGCCATTAGGGATCGGCATCTAATATATAATATTCAGCGATCAGTTTACTATATTATAAAATACAAAAAAAAACAAACCACTATCAAATATGGCCCAAAATTACCCCGCAGAAAATGTGCCGGCGCCTGATGGTGATCAGCCACAAACTGACCCTAACGAGCAACGCAATGCCTCCATGGATCCCGATGGTGTTATTGAGTCAAATTGGGACGAAGTTGTCGGTAGCTTCGATGAAATGGAACTTCGCGAGCCGTTGTTGCGTGGTATCTACGGTTATGGTTTTGAGCGCCCGTCGGCCATCCAACAGCGTGCTATCAAGCCTTGTATTAAAGGATTGGACGTAATCGCCCAAGCTCAATCTGGTACTGGAAAAACAGCCACATTTTCTATAGCTGTCCTACAAGGTATAGATACATCGGTAAACGCTGTCCAAGCTCTTATCCTTGCGCCAACACGTGAGCTTGCCCAGCAAATTACAAAAGTCGTCCTGGCTCTTGGTGATTACATGGGTGTCATCTGTCACGCTTGTATCGGTGGTACTGATGTCAAATCCGATGAATCGGCATTGAATAGCGGTGTGCACGTGATTGTGGGAACTCCTGGTAGAGTATATGACATGATGCATCGTAATGCGCTCAAAACAGACAGGATTAAGATGTTTGTCCTAGATGAAGCTGACGAAATGTTATCAAGAGGTTTCAAAGACCAAATTTACGAAGTCTTCAAGCGGTTAGGAAATGATGTTCAGGTCGTTTTGCTCTCTGCAACAATGCCACAGGAAGTTTTCGAAGTAACTACAAAGTTTATGCGTGAACCAGTTCGTATTCTTGTGAAGAAAGAAGAGTTAACTCTCGAGGGTATCAAACAATTCTACGTGATGGTACAGAAAGAAGAGTGGAAGTTTGAGACGCTGTGTGATCTGTACGACACATTGACAATAACTCAAGCTGTAATCTTCTGTAATACAAGAAGAAAAGTCGACTGGCTCGCCACGCGTATGGAAGAAAAAGATTTCACCGTGTCCTCAATGGTAAGTACTAACTTTTCCCTCTCGCGAACGTGCTAATGTTGGATGATCATCGCCGGCATATGAAGTTTTCTCCACTAAAAAGCACTCGGGCGGTCGAATCAGTGATCGTGGTGGGTCGTCGAAGTCGGAGTAAATTGTAACGGGTGTCGACCTTGGGTGGGCTAGTAGAGGACGCTACTATCTCAATGGTGGGCAGCACATTCACTCTGCGATAACTCAAGTCTCAATGATATATCAATTGACCTCTTAAACTCTATCTCATTGTTTTGTATCCAGCACGGAGAATTAGACCAAAAAGGTCGAGACCGCATTATGCAAGAGTTCCGAACAGGTTCCAGCCGTGTTCTTATCACTACGGATCTTCTAGCCCGTGGTATCGACGTTCAGCAAGTTTCTTTGGTCATCAACTATGACCTACCGAACAATCGCGAGAACTACATTCACCGTATTGGTCGTAGTGGTCGTTTCGGAAGAAAAGGAGCTGCAATCAATTTTGTAACAGAAGAAGACAAGCGTACCCTTGCCGATATCGAGGCTTTCTACAACACCCGAGTGGAAGAGATGCCCAACAATGTCGCCGATCTACTGTAATTTAACAAAGTCTTAGGCAAACGTAAAATCTATATATACAACATTAAAGGCGTAATATAATTCGCATTGAATTTTTGCGATGACTTGTTCCAACATTTGCGAATCAAATTCCTCTCATCATTTTGTCTTGCATATATTTATTCACAATCGAACAGAAGACCCATTCCAGGTCTCAAATTTGACAAGTATGCTACAGTCTGTCTATAATCATCCATATCACAATCGTCAAGCAACGTGTCTACAGCCAGGTTCATACATTTAGCCCAGTTTGTTCTGATGGAAGTCCGCGATTTTCCTAGCATGACACATTTAGATGATTTAGGATTTTTTGCTAGCAACAAAAGAAACCTCTTTAGCCATTGTAGGCCAAGTTTGTAGTATCTTTCTTCTGCAGGGTTTGGAGCCGATGTGTTCTGAAATCTTTTTTCGTGGCAAAAATCTATGATTGACACTAGAAAATTTATCCATTTGTCGTTCAAACGATTCAGTTGATCTAAAAATCTATCGGTGCACACGGTCATGTATTTGTTCACCTGTTGCAGAACGTCGAGTTTTGAAACAATCGAACTATTAGTGTCAGACTTGAACCTCTTGGCTGGACGCTCGAGTATGCCTTCCAATGTCAGGTGGGTCCACGATGTTGATTCGTTGAGATTGTGTTGATGTTGCTTGTCCAGGAGGTGCTCGAAGTATTCAGAATCATTCGCGAAAGTTCTGTTGCACAAGTCACAGAGCATTTCTATGGGAAGGTCACAATTGTTTGGCATATTTGTAAAGAATAAATATTCTCAATAGATAATCACAATAATCACTGCAGTTGCACGTTCGCAGACCCACAATTTGAACTGACATCTCACATGTATGTGCGTGCGCATCTGGCGCGACAGGGTTTCGGCGACCGCATTGCGGTCATCGCACTTAGGTGAGACGCTTATATGAAATCGGCTAAGCGGAAATGTCTCAATGGGATATTGCCAATTTATTCTGACATGCTATTAATATCACAACATACATCTCTTTGGTAAATGATAACAACTTAGTCGTCTTTCTGTATGAAACTAATAACAGGATACCTTGAAAAAATGGCGTCGTACAGATATTTCTTAGCCTTAACACTATGTATGTTGATCACCCAGGGTGTCATGTGTCAACGAAACCTAAGATATTGGCTTAAAGATCTTGAGTTCCGCCTCGGTAATTACGGCCGTCTAAAAGGCCACATGGCTGATATTTTAAGATTAAGTGTCACCAACAATCCGGGATATCTAGCTGGTTATCAGAGTATCAACGCACGGGATCTTATAATAGACGGCACATTATTCGTTACTACTGACCCTATGAGGCCATCAGCAATCTCACTTATGCAGAACAAGACACAACATTATGCTCAAGATATTAGGCAGAAGATACAAAATATGCGTTTTGAATTGGGCCATCTTGATCGTACTGTTCGATCCCAACAAAACTTCATCTACAGAGGTAATATGAGTAACAGAATAGAAGCCCCTATACACTTTGTGAAGCCCGAGTTTATTCGTAGAGTTAACGTTACTCGGGGAGTGGCATCGGAAAACTTCGGCTCCATCAATGTTGGCAAAATTCTCGATATGATTTATTTTCAGGGTCTCAGCATACCACAAGTGGATCGAAACTCACGGCTTTACTTTGAAGGTACCAAGCTTTTACAAATGACTACTTTCACAGATCGCCTGCTTTCAGGTTGTTGTGATCGACTCAAACCATTAGCTATGCGACGAGCACTTACCAGGGGCACGTTTCAACATGTCCGTGCTCCTATTGTTTTCAATGTCCTATCTGGTATTAGTTTAATAGACACTTTGACCGTGGACGTGATGGAATTGCGTCCTATTCAAATAGGCTCAATGTACTTGAACACAACCGGTCTCAACATTGGTCAACCAAACACAGTCGTAATACCAAATCGAGTAATATTATCTTGGTCCAATGGTAAACCCCTGAGCCTACCAAAAGCCAAATATACATTTCGTCAAAAGTTCAGCGTTGAGTTTGCTAAACTCAAAGATTCTTTCATACAAGGCCGGCCACTTGATCTAAATCCGAACAGATACCTCTTGGCTGACTCCATTGAGCTTCAACAACTTGGTTCGCAAACGCAATTCTTTGGTCCATCTGAAATACTCGCAGCATTAGAATCACAGAACATTAACAATGTGTCGCCGTTCACTCGATTCATCGTCTCCAACATTGTTCGATCAGATAGACCTGCTCGTATCACTGGTTTCAAACATTTTATAGCACCCGTTCGAGCGAGCAGTGGTGTATTTCAAGCCATAGACACGGATGTGCTCGACGTAGGCGCACTGAATGGTCTCCATGTCGGCAGAGATGTCCTGTTACGTAATCAACTGCAAGGACCAACTGCGCTACATGTTCGATCCGGCCTGACATTTAGCTATCCTCCATTCCTGACAGATGTTGTAGTGGTGCGACATCTATCTAGTATATCCATCCCAAATGATATCATCACTTTACGTCAGGACGATGTGGTAGAACTCAACAACAAAGCATTGCCGTTATCATTCGAGAATGGTTTAACTGCTGCCGCATTAACGTTAGAAAGTGAGAAATTGGACACAATAGCTCTCGGTTTGGGCGCTGAGACTTCATCTAGTTTCTTGACGCGCTCATTGTTTTTGACCTTGCCCAATAGGCGATATAACGTACGCTCGCCCCTATATGCGAATGAGTTGTCTGTCCGAGGTCAAGGTCCGTACCAAGGTCTAGTGAATGGTATTCGTGTCCATGAATTTATGCCGATCAATTCTAGTACCTCGCACAATTTACACGTGTTTGGTCGCAAAATATTCGAGCAGCCAGTTGAAGTTGTCGACTGCCAGCTATCAACATTGAATCACATACACAATTGGACCAATCAAATGATAAGGATCGACAAATACTCCGGCATTCAACAAATTGTGTCTGATTTAGTATTTCAAGCTAATATTCAAGTTCGAGAACTTGACGTCCCTCTCAACAATTATATACACTCTCCTGAACTCTGGACATTGAATATGCTTCTGGCTCACCAACGGGCCAGCCACTATTCTAATCAGGTCCACATTGATCGTTATGAGGTCGACGACCAAATAGTGCTTGCTAACCCATCGACTAGCTACGTCAATCGTATTCCACTCACTCAACTTATCACAAGATATTCGAATGGTTCTATCACTGGCAACCTCTTGCTTCATGGACAAGTAGATGTACGTGGCGATGTGGCTGGCTCACAAGTTAACACATTCAACCTGATTCAGAGTATCGACTTGGCACAGTTCGATCGTTTCCGCTTACGTTTGACTCCATCTTTCCCTGTAAACACACCTTATGGGTTTAACAACGACAAAAACCAGATAAGTATAAATTACTTAACTATTGACAACTGTGAAGCTCAGCATATGCGAGCGCAATTTGTCAATCATGAGCTGCTCGATAGATTCGTGGGTAATGTAATGTCACTCAGCCGACCACAATACGTCATGGGCTCAAAGCAGTTCAGCATGATTGATTTGCAGGATCATGTGATTACATCACAATTAAATGGTTACAACCTGGCAAACATTGACATATCGGCTATGAAAGTTAGCGGTGATCCGATGAGAGCTATACCGATATCAGACATGTTGTTCTTGGATGGGCTCACGGTAGACAAATTGATCATCTCCGAACAAAGTGTAATTTATTCTTACGGTGGAGCAACATCATTCGAAGACTTACAAAAAATTGAGCAGCAAATTAACGGTGCTATATTTGGTACTTACCCACTTGGATCGAGTCATCCATCACCAGATAAGATAATTATACGGGGTAATATTCGAACAAATAGATTAATTGCACTGATGCCTCAAATCAATATAATGCCTGTTTTCAGACGTATGTCTCGTTCAATCGAACAACAACAATCTGACAATTCGTCAGATGGCATGGTATATCCTATGGAATACAGTGATCCCATGAATGCCATGGAATCGATGGACAGACCTCAGCTATGGGGTGTTCCAAATCAGCAAAATTGTACTAGGTATATCAATGTCACAAAAACTGTAACGAATTTGTTCAATGAAAGGATGATTGTGTTCAAGGAGCCCGTTGAATTTAGACACAACATCTATATCAACAAGATCAACAATGTCCCCTTCAACGACTTCATCATGAATTTAGTTGTTTTCGAAATGGGAAAACCGGCCATCATTACAAGTCCCATTGAATTCACGAATGGATTGACTGTGGACTCTGCGCTGGATGCTGCTACCATTGAAAACTACGACCTGATAAACGGTATCAAAATCAATACGTTTCTCAAAGAAAGGATCCGTATTGATGGGGCTCGCGAATATCAGAAGTTCGAAGAGCCAGTGGAATTTACATCGTTGACCAGGTTCGATACTGGCACAGATATTCTCTTGTTGGGTCGCTTAAATGGCATGAATATAACCAATCAGTACAATAGATACTAACAATCGATTTCTATGAATTACTGAATAAATTAACTATAATACTAAACATCATAATTTTTAATGATGAGATCATGTTCTAGATTGTTTTATCATTGCTTTATTATCCTATAAAGCAAATATTTTACTATAATGATTGATGCAAAACTCTAGAGCTTTTTGGGCGATCAGTATAGATTTGGGATCAGTCTCTGTTGCGCATAGAGACGGTGTCAAACATATAGCTAAATTTTGCGCCGTCATTTGGTTAGCAGTAGAATGCTGGCATATCTGGGAAAAAAAACTTAAGACTTTAACTAGCATGTTTCGATGAAATGACGTTGTGGTGGCTTCAATCAACTGGGCTAAATCTTCTATGGCACTTGATAGGTCTGAAGATACAGATGGTGTGGTGGTGTTTGTTTGTGTTAGTGTTGCATCTCTATCTGCATCTGTTGCTGTTTCTGATACAGTTTTCGAGGGTAAGGTTTGATTCTCATAAACTTTGGACACTTGACGAATGAGATCTCTAGTCAGCAAAGGTGTTGGCTTCAATTCTCTCATCCACATTTTCACTAAATCAGCCACGTCATATATTGAAAATTCTGTCCTATCCATATCGTCGAATCTAAGATTTTGATTGGACTCAATCCTACGTCTCAAATTGACAATGCGAGATCTAACACCCGATTTGCGAAATATACCAACACTATGCAAACCGTGATCTAAAATGAAACGCATAGCTGAATCAATGACAGGCGGTAGCGGTGACCCTTTTGTTATGATTGCAATCGATTCGATATCGCAACCGAATAGCGGAACAATATAGTCGCTGTTATTGGCAAGCTCATGTGATGATGTGAGATTGGATTGGCAGTAAGTTAAGTCTTCTTGTGACTCTTCTCGATGTGGACAACCTTGTGCCGGCGTCTTAGTGGTGCCAGCATCTTCTGTTGACGGAGTATCCCTTTCACGATCGCGATCAATTTGATTACTATTATTGGTAGATTTATTCATTCCGCTTGTTTGTGATAGTGTATCATTGGAAGAGGCATTAAGGTCGATGGGGGGCGTTTGGACGTCATCATCCTCGTTGACATTTTCATAAAAACTACGCCGATTGGGCTTGGAACGTCCGGCGGGCATGTACGGTATATCAAACCGCTGCACTGCCACAGCGTCAGGTATTGAATCAATTGACAACGAAGCCACGGATGATGCTGAAGATAGAGATTGTCGATATGGCTTTTTGTTATGACCACTTAATAGGCCTCCGATTGCAGATGGCAACGATAAGGGCGAAGCTATGGATCGTCGGGCTTTGATTGTTGACAATGTTCCAGATTTGCATTCGGCCGATGTTATGGGCTTTTGTTGGTGTTGCTGCTGCTGATGTGATGATGATTCGTCGTTACGACTGTCAAATGATAAAAATGAACGTCTGAAACCGAAAAAACTAGATGAGGCTGGCGAGACACTGCGCACTGGTGAGCCAGTTGTTTTGCCAGTGGCCAGTGTTTTTGATGATGCTTTGCTGGAGTGGGTCTTGCTGGCAACGGTAGCACTGCTGGTGGTTGTAGATGTGCCAAGCAAACTAGATATGCCACCTATTGATGTTCTAGATAGTAGTAATTGTCTAGATTTTGGACTAGTTGACGATGACGACGACGAAGACGAGGTTGTCGCCGCTGCCGCGGCGGTCACTACTTGTAACTCACTACCTGTTAAGCGCAATTTTTCAAGATTCTCTGTTGCTCGACGATGATGATGATGGTGTGGTTTTGAATGCGCCACCGAATCACAGCAGATCGTGCTCGCAGGGTTGGCCCCGAGCGAAGCACGTCGATTTGAATGCTCGCCTTGATCGCTATCTTGACTGGCTTGCGACCGAATTTGCTTCGCAGAAACGGACTTTTTGGACGCCATTATAAAGCATAAGATTGGTCTTGAAGATAATCTAGGCCCTAGAGATGCACAAATCAAAGAGTACGATCCTCAAACAAATAGTAAAAGGTTAGGACAAAGGCTAGGAGAGGAGAGGCGATGCTGGGAAATTAATCTCTCAAAGGATTCAGGTGGAATTTGAGAATAGGGCATGTCATATGGACGTTGTGCTGAGGTCAATATTGATGTTGTCACTGACGATGTGAATTCGCGCTTGGTTGACTATTTACATTCGAATTATCTCGAGCGTCGTGCAATAATTCGTTGTGCAATAGACAATAGAATGTAAAGATCATCTGGATATGTTTAAATGAATCAATTAATTCTTGTGACATATTTGTGTATGTCAGCCAATGGATCTTGGCGTAACTGCATCCTTCGAAGAGTCGCAATTCATGACATCGCTCAATGAGAGAAGGGTTGTGATTGGTACTTGGTTATCGGGTTCTGTTTTTGTCGATTGTTTGTTTATGTGTGTATATATATATGTATGTGTTCGTTGGTACATGCGTCCCGATGTTATCAACAAAGTGTCAATAATAATAATAATAATAATAGTGTGCAAGTAAGACAGTCTATAATCCAGAGCCGTGAAGACGCCACGAAAAAAATCAATGTCGCTGATCATTGATGCTGAGTTATAAGCACTATGTGTTATAACGTTACAATCCTCAAAACAGTGTCGATATGTTATGCCTCCATCAAAATCAACAAATACATTGGGACATGCTGTGTTTTTGTTAGCTTGCTTTTGCTCCTGCTGTCCGTTGTTGGGCCCCAAATGTGGCGCTTGCAATTTTTAGCACCTTCACGGGCTACGCTGCTGCTCAATACTACGGACAATGCGCATACACAAGCGACAGAGGTACGCACGCACTAGCTCACTGCAGTCTTTTATTTGGCGCCCAATGCGCGTGTGCGCCTATGAGCTGGGTCACGATATCGTTAGCTGTATCGCATATATACGCTAGTGACAGACAGAGAGAGAGAGAGAGAGAGAGAGTGTGTGTGTGTGTGTGAGTGGGCTCGTGATAGCTCGCTGCCGTTCGGTTAGACCCAAGCGCGTAAAGCGAATTCGGTAGGCCTCATGTGCCCGTTACATGGGTAGCAAGCAGATACACACGCACCAACGCCACGGATCTGAATGATCAGACGATCAGGCATTTCGAACGAACGAACTGTCGTTCGTTCGTCTATTAGCCCGAATGCGTGCCTGCCTCAGCGCACACGCGCACAACAAACGAAGCTCAAGTGCGAATTTACGACGTTAGCTCTTTGTTCTTCATTCTTTATATTAGTTCAATGGTGAGCTAGATGATGTAAACGCCGTTCAGTTCATCGGCCAATCTGCGATGTGTAGGCGCCAAAATCAAAGTTTTACGCTCGCAGGTAGTAATTTTTATTTAGTTATTATTTTTTTCGAATCCGCAAGATTATCGTTCTCAGATTGGATTCACTGTACTCGCAATCTTTCATTGCTATCATTAACGGCTTCATCATGAATTAACGGAACAAAAAAAATCCAGTCTGATTTTGATTTGGCAACTGCGGCACACACTCCTAAGCACATCTAAACTTAGTAGCCTGATTGAGTATGCCAATATTGATACATTTCGCTGTAGTGCCAATGATCATTGGCTAAACTTATTGGCACCCTCGTGAGTGAGTTCTGCCATCATTGATAGTAGTAGTAGCAGCAGCAGCACCAACACCATCTTCATCATCATCAATTCACTAGTCATCGCTTCAAATCGCTGATGATCGATCTGATTCAACTTTACTCCATTCCATTGACTGCATTTCATTGATGTTGTCTGATATCTAGTAGGAATTCTGCTTTGTGCCTTGATTTGTGTTACAATAACATAAGCGGTTACTGCTAGAATGAGAACAAGAACGGGTTTGGTGCTGAGCATGGCGCACAGGTATCAGTGTTAGTTCAGTTGTGTCTGTAGCATTCTGGAAGTGGCGAGCCATCGATTGCGGCTGAACCATTCAACTGGTCATCAAATTTGCCTTTCTCTCTCAATGTAGTGTGCGATTTCTAGCTTCGAGTGTTTAGTCTTAAATGTGTAGTGCTTAGTGGGCCATCATTTCGGTAGATGGCTAAATTTGCTAACTGTATTCGCGCGAATTGTTATATTCCAGGTATTATTGATGCCTCTAGACCAGCAGTAGCTCTCTAAGTTACTGTTTATTATCAGATTTTTTATGTTAACGTACGATCAAGTGTTTGTTTTTTTCTTCTACTTTATTTCTTACTTTATTCGTTTATAATGAACATCTACAACGCCCATCGAGCACAGACAAAGACAACAGCAAAAGCAAAACCGCTTCGTTCCATTGCTCTGAAATTTTTGTCTGTCTGTCTGTAAGCTAGAAAGTTATGCGAGCGTAATGTCAAACCAGATTCTAATACACGAAGTAATGCAAAAAACAATGCTGAGCAACAAAAGTGAAGCTAAGGATAATAGTAACAACAAAGAAAATGAGAATGACTTTGCACCTCGTCAATGAAAACTACAACCGTCGTGTTAAAGACCGCGCATGGTTGTTTAGCAAACTCAATAGAAACTTGAACCATCGTCGAGTGGCTATTGGGCAGTTCACCTGCAAGCTGGGCTAAATTTTATTCAACGAATTGTGTGCATCCTAAAGAGAACAAAGAATAATATCATCTCCCTTTCTCTCTCGTTTCGTTTTTGGTCCAAGAGTCATGAGCAATTGAACAACAAATGCTTTTCTTGATTGGTGCTAATGCTGCTGGCGCTAATCACTTCACAAGCTACCGTTGTGATTCTCACTGTCTGCAAACACAAGCACACGTCACATTGGAGAATGAGTTAAAATATCAGGCGCAGACACAGAAAGCGTTTCACGTGTGGCTTAGCGAATTTTTTTGCCTGGTGCATTTGATTATTCATTTTTTCTCTCTCTCGCTCTCCTTTTTCAGAGTTTCATCTGCCAAAAGACAGAGATAAAATAAAAAACAACAAAATCTCGCGCCAAATACTTACACATCGACCTTAGTTAACTTGTCAGTCGGTGGGCTGGTTGCACAAGCCACTGAAACACAGCTACATGTATCATCATGACAACTTCTATGTTGCACACGCACACACACACGCAAATACACTTGCCGTTACAAACTAACGATGAACTGGCTAAGCCGATAGCGATTAAGACAGCATTACGTAATGCTTTGATGTGCCTTAATTCGAGCACGCTTGTCAAATCCGAAATCTCTTCATTCGCAAGATTATTTCTTCTCTTTTTTTATCTTTTGGCAAGCTTCTTTGGACTTCGAGAGATTCTGCATGACTAGTTGCATCTCGCCTGTGGACGACGTAAGACACACGCACGAAAGCAATCGTACTTGAGCAACAAATGGAGTCAGCAACAAATGATTGCTGCGTGTAATTGTTGCCGAGCGAGCGTCTATGTTTACGAGCTAAAGCAGCTTAATGCTGTCTTGGCTTTGTGTGGCTTGGCTTGGTATGTTTGGCGCTTGAATGATGTTGTACATTTACGTTATTGGGAAACATATTTTAATAATGCAACAACAACAAAGATGAATAGTAAAGAAAAGAGTGAACGAAAAGCTTTAAAAGACGTGTGTCGACCACAACACATCTATCACGGTGATTATTGAATATATTCATTTTCATTTCAGTCAAGATAGCTCACATTGATGGCAAACATTCTTATGGTTGATAGTTTATGGTGCAATATTGGACCAACTAAGCATGCCAACTAACCAACACATCGCATGACAAGTTGAATTTGAATCAATTAGATTTGGCAATATCTTTGTCGTGATTTCACAAATAATTCGTTTGCTCATGAATCACGAATTGTGTGCACAACTGATTGTCGTGTCGAATAAGGGTGTTGCACCTAGTCACTATCGTCCAGCTATCTATCGCCTCTGATTCAGGTTTCTCCAGGAGAAAGACTCACACATACACAAACATCATTTGTTGCTGCTCTTACCATCTTCGAGAAAAGATTGGTGAACAGAATCATTCATCAATTGCATTGATTGAGCGTTGAGCGTTGAGCGTTTTGTTCAACAGTTTCACGCCGACACACTGCAAAAAATTGGCAACACCACATTCACTTGACGTGCAATGGCGCAACAGAGAAACATGGATAGACTTGGTTATTACCTGCTGCCGTTACTGCTAGTAGCAGCCATGTCTGTTTCTACCTGCTATTGGTTCCAAAAGTATTGAAAGATAAGATTCGTTCACGCGCAGTAGTGTATTTGACCGTAATCGTTGCCACCACAGCACTAGCTCTAGCAACAACCGCTGGTGTCTAGGTGTCAGATAGTAACAAATACAATAGTGTGGCCATTTTTCTTGTCTTGCCTTGCCGTGTTCCGTAGTGTAATGAGTGCACAACAATTCATTTTGTTCTGTATTTGTGGCGAAGTACCACAGCTATAACTCTAAATGAAATTCAGAAACTCCTCGAGCTCGAGTATTGTAGATTGCACGTTGCTTCATTTTTTTCTCTTGCATCAATCGTGTAGCCGCAAGGCATCGGCTCCACTAAATCATTTTATAATTTATAGACGAATCTTTCGTTGATGATGCAGCGGCCAATCTTCGGAGAATCAATGTGAATTTAAGAATAATTGCCAACGAACACCGAGCACGTTGTAGACATTGATAAATTAGCTGGCTGAATTGGCGGAGCATAGTTCGCAAATTTCGACGATAATTTAGAACTGAACTATTTCACTTAACGATTGAAAAGTGAGTTTCTCGAATGCTCATTTGAGAAAAACTTGTGGAGACATCTAATTAATGAAATACGGGCTCATTTTATTTCAATCGGTAAATACTAGCACTGCTGTGTCTCAAATATTACTCCACTGCATTTTCTAAATATATAGCACTCACAATTTGTAGTACGATTTGTTGCAGATAAGATTCTTTCGCGTAGAATATTCACGCCACAAATGTGCACTATCGTGTAAATGTGTGGCATTGAGACAGGTGTGGCCGCCCGTTGAATCCCTAGAAGAAAATGATAATTTGAGCTTACTTTTCTCGGATGAGCTTTTCATTAAGTTCACATTATGACATGTAAACAGGTGTGTCTGAAGGGCCTCGTGCAACGGTATTTGCATAATCGAGGCATGTAAATGGCCCTTCTCGCCGGGATAGTTTTGGACTGCATAAGTTCGCACCTTGTCGTCAGTTCTTCGGTTCTTTTGTCTTCTTGTCTTGATGCTGTTTTTATTGTAAACAGAACTCAATTAAATTCAAAACTAATTGCTTTTATGTCGACGCATTTAGTGAACAAAAAAAGGTTTTCTTTCTCACAGAAGAATTGTTTGTTCTTCTTGTCGGCACTAACAAAGCTTCATCCTGTTTGTTTTCAACTTTGTTCATCACCATTGACTTTGTTCTATCCTAGATTAACTATAAATGGCAAAGTAACAAAAAGTCTCAGCATTCTGGATTCGAATTGCAATGTTTGATTACGAATGGAAAATGTTCAACTTATTTGTGATACAAATCAAAGACAAAGACTAAACAACAGGATTGGTAGACAATTTTTTCATTCAGAAAATGAAAAGAATCGAGATCTAGAGGGAGAATTTTCAAATATTGGCGCTTATGAAGCCAATTTCAGCGTGGCGCATGCACCCAGATTATTCGACGGACGTTCGATGTGTTCGCTATAGTGACGGAGCGCATGACGACACAGTCGAACAGACGGACGAACTCGGTTGCCGAGGTGCTGTCGCGCAACGCACTTACAAACACACGAGTGAGCGAACTGTGTTAGTGTTCGAGCGCGCCAGCACAGGCATTCCCTTTCACACTGTGTGCACTCTCATTCGCAATTGGTCCGTTGAGCGAACAAAACGAAAGAGCGCGGTCACATAAGTTTTCCCAACGCACAGCTTTATTTGTTCGAAGAAATCACTCAGATCAAGGACATCAATGTGACCACTTACTCAAATCAACCTGATGTTTGATGCATCATTTTCAGCGGATCAAATTCTAGTCTAGTAAAATATTGTTATTTAAAAAGTTTTTTCAGATTAAATTAAGGAGGTGCAAGCAACACTCATATGGAAATGAGTGCCGTTAAATTCGCTTAAACGTTGAAAAGGATCGCTGCAAATAGAAAATGAGAATAACACACATGTTGCAAGAAGAATGCTGTGAGAACGCAAGATGTCGGTCAAACGAAGAACATATCTTTCATTGATTGATGTTATATTACCAAATTCGACATACAATCATCACATTGCAAAACCACATTAATTTACATCACATGATAAATCGTCAATGAGGTAAGTTTACTTAGCGTTTCTTGTTATACTATTTCGTTGTCCAATAACGATAATAACGATAATCATGCGAATGTATGGGGCACCTAACTTTATCGTATTTTAACACATGCACATATATATATCATCGTATAAAATTTAATCGAAACCATCACGCAAACATCGCTAAATACAAGTTGCGATCAACATTATATAGATGGAAAAAGAAAATTGGTCTTCGCAGTGAGTTGGGGATTGCATGCCAACTGAACATTGGCGATGTAATATTGCACTCAAAATGATTGCGTTCACCATCAGTCAACAGTGATTGGTTGTTGGCATCGGACGTACGCGTGTACATATACTTACACCGTTTGCGTAATATTAGAGAGAAGGGAAAAAATATTGTCATGTCAACAACTTTAGAATACTACTACTCTTTTTTGTGGCGCACGTACGTGTGCTAAATCAGACGAGATAATACCTGCCTGCCTATGAGTGTTATGCATCGATGCTACACATTAGGTAGTGCATTCTGTGAGTGTCATACATTAGGCAAATTTGTTTGACGCCCGCATTGCGACAGTCGCCATGCGTCGCGGTCACGCCTCATCGAGTTCATCTAATGATATGAGGTGGTGGCCCCGATATGTGATGAATGTGAGTCGCAAATTTAGCATGATCAATCGATATCGATTTAGTCAATTCGTAGGCTATGCTCGCAACGAAGGCGACTACTCCCAGTGTTGGAGCGAGCCAATGAAGCGTTCACAGCGTGCTTCAACTGAGTATCCCCTCCTGCTCGAAATGAGTAATGTGTAGACACACGCACACATGCAAACCTGCAAGCATGTTTATTTTCATTCACATAACGTTGATCAGAGGCAAACACAATCAAAATCACGCAAAATGAGTTCACAATTGTTGGTGTCACGTTGCTGCATATCCGACATACGGTTTGCATCAAATCAAAGATCGTTGGGAGAATGGTGCTTCCCAATTTCGCTAATGTTACCTGCCCATTAACTATTACTCTGTTAACTGACAGGGCAATCCGTAGCACGAACGAAATAACCCTGCAAAATGGATGGTGCATTCTTGACTCCACCTCATCGTTACGACACACAAAAAAGCGGAGAATTATTATCATGATTGCTATGTCGTAACAGTAGCTACATCGAATGTGTGTGTGCGAGAGAGAGAGAGAGAGAGAGAGAGAACCACCTAGAGAGCTGGTGGAAATATTTGCATACAATTCTACGGAACTCACAATTACATCACAATTCAGACAAACGAATCACGACTTGATTCTCACGCTAAGTCGCGTGTGGCCGGTTGGATGCTTGTGACCGACTGATTGCGGTGCATACATCAAACGAATACATGCAGTGCTTCCAAGCAAGAGATAAAGAGAGACAAATTCACAAGATGTTTCACACAACATCAAACAGCTTGTGGTCAGTGCAACACTGCTCATGTTCGTTTTTACACGCAAAATCACATGCGAGCAGCTCACATGAGATTTATCGCAAATTATTGCATCAGTCAACGATCATTTTAGAGCCACTAGCATAGCATATTATAGCGTAGCAGAATAGCCGAGACAAGCAAAGCAGCATAAGAGCAGGCACACAGTCTCAATTGAGACAGGCTAAGATATGACAAACAAAATATGTGTCAGTAGCACTGAGTTAGACACTCTGTGCACTTGCTGTTGCAATGCAATTTCCGGCGCGCGCAACAAATTGAACTCAACGTGAAATCGATGCGTTGGAGTCGTCGTGCACGTGTCATGAGGCATACTGCAGTATTGTGGAGGTGCAGTTCGTGTGTGTTCGCGATAATAGCGGCTTAGGAAGATGGGCTAGCTAGCTGGGTTGTTGCAACGAACAATCGATGAGCTTAGTGAGCTCAACATGAAACGAATCTAGCCTTTCTAGTTGCCCATTTTCGCAGCTCCGTAGTTTGAGGCGGCGGCCAGTTGTCGCCAGCCAGTCATGACAGTCACTTACAGCCAACAAAACTGCGATGTGTTATTGTCGAGACGATCACAAGATTGGTTCAAGATTGGCCTCTCGCTACACTTGCAACGGCGTTGCACGTATTGACCCTACGTCGTTCTCGACGCCGCTCGTTGTGGTGGCGAACTTATATGCGCGTGATGTTAAGAGAAATCGTGCGCCTTTACGTTTGTTATATGTGTGTGTGCCTATCTGTAAGGTGTGTGACGACATATATCGATGCGCCGGGATTGTTGTGAAATGCAGAGTTGGCGGCTAGGACTAAGGCGAAAAAGAGATTAGAGCGCGGTCACAACCGTTGCGACGCTGCCACCATTACAAAGCCATGGTGGCGTGCTGCTGAGCCGAGCACGTAGCATTCATGAAAATTGCTTGGTTCGGTTCAGCTTCGATATTGCCACAACGTTCACGAACATCCTAGTGGAAATGCGCGACAAGGTATTAGTGTGCCACGAGACGTGTAATCTAGGCTGGCTCTCTTTTACCTGCTTCACCTCCAGCTTAATGCGCACCTCAAAATCGGACCACCTTTCAAGATTTTCACTGGCTTTCCAACTATAGCAGGCAATATCAGAGATAAATAGACCGCCAGACAGCTAGAAATTACTCGAAATTGCAAGTTTTGCTAGTGTCTAATTATACACAATGTTAGCGTAGTTGTTATTGCTGTTGCTGCGGAGACTAAGTGCATTACGCAAAACGTACCGATGAGGTTCCATACGCACTGATGTGACTTAATGAGACAACAAAGTTGTTTCTATTGTTGTTTTCGAGCTCCCACGCCCGATAAAAATGTGTGCCAGTTTGTGCACCCATTAAGGCGTCAAAAAGCAGTCGTGTAGAATTAGCATCACACACACACGCACACACGTTGCTTGTCGCACTTTTTGCGCTTTGTATTCGTTGTTTTGAGATTCCATTCTAATCTTAATGGCACACTCGCATGCTCTAGCTTTTAGCGTGATGTGTGAATTGTATATTAACTCATGTGATACTAAGACATCAGCAGCAACAAAAAAAAGTCTCCTCGATTCGCGACAATCAATTTGTGTGATTGTTTTCGGTCATCCGATCGAACACTGCACAATTGCAACATTCGAGCCAGTCTCGTTTATTCGAGCTCATGTTGCAGTGTGCTGACAACATGTTATGGTCAAACAACCGGACAACGAGAGCATTCACTACTGAGAAAAAAGCAAAAAGCGCTCACGACTTACACAAAGAGACATTCGGTCGTTTGCTGTGCACGCGCCGATGAGTTACACAAATGTTTGCTCGTTCGCCTTCTCGTTTGTTTCTAGCGTTGACTAGCTAACGACCAACATTGGTCAGTTTACAATATTGTGAGAATGGTAGATATTTACAGAGCACTTTTGTGCAAGACTTGACCTCTTGTTGTTTTGTTACTGCTGTTGTCGTTTATGCTGCTCCAGATATGAATTGCCATGTCTCGCTGACTTGATTACTGCAATTCATGCCATGAGAAAGCGGATTTTAGCTGGCATTGGTTGACTTACACGAACGACACAAGACGCACGATGCACGACTCACGTGTATCCAGTGCTCATTAAACACACTCAATGCGAGCAGATCTCACGTCACCAATGGGGCCAGTCACGCATTGCTCGGGCTTGTGGTACTGATGGCGAGAGTTCATGAATGAATGGATGAGCAAGTTGCAAGTTGAGTTGCGTAGAGTTGGATGCATCATGTGTGTGCCGCAAGTTATACGACGCGATGATATGAGTGCCAGATTGTGGCCGTCTTGTATCGCTCACTTCCGGCGGCAGCTCCAAGCAGCTTACGTCAGTCAGCTTACAGGCAGCTGATTCGAGCAACTTTTTTACTGACCAAAAGAGCAGCCAGTTTTTTGTTGGTCTAACTCACGTTGACTGAAGCATGTCAATCGTTGTAGCACACACATACACGCGCGCGCGCACGCATACATAGCTTTCAAATCTCCGCAAGGCTAGCTAACGAATGAGCCACCAGAGAGTCAGCAGAATATGTGACAGGAAGTTGAGCTCACGCTCTCATTTGTGCGCGTGAGACATGTGTGCGAGACAAGAGTGAGTCTTGTGAGGACAACTGCAAGCGTGCACACATTTGGCGGGCTCGAATGAGCCGTCAACGAACCTGACTTGAATGTATTCTATGTTTGTTGGCTAGTTTTGTATGGACCAAGAAATAAAGATCACTAAGATGAGAGCGCATAATGGTGAAAGCAAGCAGAGATCGAGAAAGCTAGTGTGAAACAAAACTACAAGCTAGTATTTGAGGCCAACAAGGAATGAAAGCCATGCAGTAGTGGCAACAGAAGAGCTACGATGTGTTGCGTGCATTTGTCAACACTCACTTGCATGCACGCTCAAGTTCTGGCAACATCTCAAAGGCGAATACACCAATAGAAGAGAGAACGGGCGAATGAGTGAACGTACTAGCAACAAATAAGCACATGCATGCAGTAGACAATAATGGCCACACGCGTTCATCTAGTTGCTTTTTGGCTACACTATCAACTTGTTTTCTCGGCCGCTCGTTTGTTCGTTATGCTTGCCGCTTGTGTTTACCGCTCGTTGCTGTTCATAGTAGTGCCATCGGCTCATGGCTATGCGTGCCTTACTAGTGACTCGCTATTCGGGCCCCACTAACTCTTCGACGATCGATGCAACGACAGAAACTGCAATAATTCTCCCAATGCATAGCCTTTTGCTATTGCTGTGTTGGATAGAGTTGTGCAAGTGCGTGCGCGTGCGTGTATCATTCGCGGTTTCTCTTCCTTTTCTCATTGAGTCGTTCTACTGGAGTGTCCTGTCTGTAGCTGTGTGTGCGTAACAAAAGCATGTAACGAAAGTGTAAGAGCTCGTGAAGCAAAAATAAAAGCGAGAGGAAACAAAATACCATCTAGCCAGTCGTTACGTTATGCTTTTGTTTGCTTTCTGGCTAGCGATAGCAGCATGAGTTGTTATTGTTGTTGTCGTTGTCGTCTTAGTGGTCGTTGTTGCTATTGTTGTCATTGTTGTTGACGCTCGTGTGTGTGAATGTGTGTGTGCATGGGTCCGAGTGTGTACGTGTGTCTGAACGTAATTTTCTCGTGCTCTCTAGTTTTGTGTCCAACAATACATATAGACACACAACATAGCGAATAGTCAGCACTCGATGTGTAACAGCCAACGTGTAACGGCCACTCCCATGGGTTGCTGCCATACATAGCGTGCGCTACACATATACGCGCGCGAGCATCTAACAACCTGGCCCATTCATCATCAAGCTAGTCAAGTCAGCTCAACTAACAACTCGACTCGATTGCTGCGATGAGATGCTGGCTGAAATAAACAAACACACTGACATGCTAGCTTGCTATGATAAACACACGCATTCAGTTGACACAAACTCCAAACCTTACTCTTTGTGGCTCTATATTTCATTGTCAGTCGACCAGTTGATGATAGAGCTAAGGCTAGCCTGGGTGAATTGTCATTGGCCTCATCGGCGACAATCCACTATCGTTTTCATCATTTTGCTCGTCGCTGCCACTGATTTCTACAGTTCACATGACATGCTTGCACAATGAAAGCACAACGAGACAAATATAAACCCTGCAAGAGTGGACTCCAATTATTGATGATCGCTCAAATTGGCTATATATTGACTGTTGCTTTTAGCTATCTTTCTGGATGTCACGTTGTTTTCTTCGTTTGTTTCTTTTCTTAGTTTAATACTTTGAATGGTTTATTATGTTTAAAGGCATGGTGTGCTCGGTGAAACACGCCATTTGATCTTCTCAATGACTGTTGTCAGTCTCATATTGAGCCACACTCACGCGCTTTCATACAATTGGCTTATCTGAATGAATGGTATGGATGTTGATGTTTTGTCCTATTTTTTTCACCCACTCAACTTGAACTTTCAAGAAACAAACTCCGATCACCCCATGTATGTGATAGCGTTATGTTTCTTGCGTGCACTTTTTTAAGTTTTCCATTTTTGTCGGTCATCTTTTTTAAGGTAGAAGAACAAGCGAGAATTCTCATTCCAATGTGCATTCTTGCTGTGTAGCAAAATGAGCACAAGGGTGAAAATTATCTCTAGTTACACTCAAGCTTTTAGTTGGATTGGTTTTCGCTATCGAGTAGGAGTTTGCGTTTGTGTGTTCTTTTGGGCTGAGGAAAAAAGATGCAAAGTTTGACCCCCGCTATTCCACTATACTCTTAGGCCCGCTTCTCGGAGTCTTCGGGGAGCGTCTTTGCATTGCGTTGCGTTGCGTTGCGCACAGGCCATGATTGATGTCACGCTCGGGACACTGTGAAAGCGTGTGTGCGCTTGCGTGCGCAAGATGGCTGCTTACTGAAGTAAACACGAATCGAGTCGCATAGCACTCATCGCAATTGCATGTCCTACGATCAAAATTTTCTCTAAAACTTGTAAGCGTATAAGTAGCGATCGACATGTGACGCAACACAGACACACACGCAGTCAGCCCGTGCTCGTACGTAATCGATGTTTGTCCACATAAACAAACAGACAAGAGGGCGTGGCCACAAAACAACGACAACCAGGTGACACGACAACTACACGAGTGAGCGTCATGAGACCCATAATAAGACGTGTATACGCCGCATAGCGTGTTGATGTGAAGCGTAAAGCGGAAACACAATCGATTGTTCGGTGGGCACACTCTATTCGCTCGGTTTGCTGCGATTGCACCTGTTTGTTTACTTTTCATGTGTTTGCTTTCTCTCACTGAGCTCGCGGCAACTCATTTCTTGTTGTTCGGTTACCGCTGTTACTTTGTGCTAGCACGGCTTTATATTCCTCTCGAAGTATCGCACACACCCTGCAATTGCAGTAACAATACAGTGCGTAAACATAGAACATGCAAAGTAACGATATATATATATATATTTAGAGAGAGAGAGAGAGAGAGAGATTTCATTGCAGATGATAAATTGGAGAATGCCATTGAGAGCAATCGAGAATCAAGGCGCGAACAAGAAGATGCGTGGATGAAAGTATCACAGAAAGAGAGATGATGTGTCGTTCGGTGGTAGGCTCTACGGGTGGTCGGCACTTGAAACTCGCCGAGTAGTCGAAGTGAAACTTCGAATATATCGAGAGCGACCCGATATATTACATGAGCGAGAGTCATAGTAAGTGAGTGTCTATTGCTTTCGGAGGAGTTTCGCGAGAGTCACAACTTGCGGCTATGTATAAAACCGCCGCCCAGGGATCTTGTCATCGTGAGGCCCATGGGAGAGTCGAACGATTACGTAAGTCGAATCACATCGTATCGAATCTTATCGAATTGAGCACGCTCTTGGTTACAATTCGTTAGTTTGGTCCGCTTTTTACTTTCTGCTTACGTGATCCCGTTCCATTTGACTTTGGCACAGCTCAAAGCTCAAAAGTGCCTTTCGTTGTTGTTGGCTCTTTGAGTCGCGCGTCAAATTGAACTGTGTGAACCGAACAACCAAAAGTCACAACAATTGTTCACCAACAACGTGTGTTTGCTCAAGTGTGGATTACACTCGAGCCAGAGTGTGCTAGCTGGCTGGCTAGATATCTAGCAAGTATAATACACGCACTAGCGAACAGTTAGCAAGAGAGAAAAAACACGCCTGTCCGCTAGGTTTCTTGCAATGCTTTCGCTTGCAATGCGCGTCACGTGCTGTTACTGCTGCTGCTGCTGTGGCTAAATAGAAAGTACGCTTGACTCTTGGTTACCACCGCAAGCATCTGAACTCACGCTGTGACAAAAAGTGAGTCACAGAAAATAATCGCCAGGGATGTTTTTGGTCAAACAACTAGAGCTAGCTCACTATGAATGAGTGAGCGACTCTTACTCTGAGTTACTAGCTAAAAGCAGCGCGTTTTAGCCCCGTCATATAAGCCATCAACTGCACACATTCATTAAGGGCACACAGACTAATGGACGTGTCACGTTTTGCTTGGTTTGGCCCTAGTGAACACTTGCACTTTAAGTTGCGAGTTGTGTTGGCAGATGAGGCTACAGCAGAATAGAACAGGTACTGGCGACAGTTCAGTCAGCTCTGTCGCTGTTGCAGAGAATCTCGTAACTTGCAGATTCTTCTTATCCGTTTCGATCTGTTTATTAGACCGATCTGCTTTCTTCTTATTTATTTCATCTCATTCTGTCACGCACGCACTCACGCCAGTGAACACGCGCGAGCAAACTCCTTTGTCTGCATGTTTGCTCGACTGTTTGTCTCATTACATGGCCTACACTAGTGCAAGCTTGCAAGTTTGAAGCTAGCCAGCCGCCTTGCAGTGTCATTCGGCTCATCAGGCTTTAACAAACGACGACGGGGCTGCAAACTAGCTGATCTCTGGAGGCAGATTTCTCACTGCGCTTATGACAATGAGCTCACTCACTTGTCAACGCTCATGTCAGTTCTGGATTCGATACTTTTATTTCAGTTTAATTCAGTTCATTTCGCGATAGTTCAACTGAATTCATTGAGTCAACTGAACCCATACAATGGCTGTTAAACTTAACAATGAGCTAGATTTACATTCCTTTGCAATGCATTCGTTTCAACGTCACATGAAGCGCGGGTGTGCCTTCATAACTCTCAGCTTGTTTGCGAGATGCTCAGTGATTTTCGACTCGATACTACTGTTGTCATCGTTGCTATTGTTGCTGGCGTGGTTCTATGATGACGCTGAGCCTGCCAACGGTATTGTTCGCTTCTTTCTGTTCTTCGAGCAAGATAATTATCTCTTGCTTATATGAGAGTATCGTTTTGTTATGTGTAAGGCTCGGTTCGTGTTGTCTTTTTACAACACTTTTTTGGGAGCCTTATAACCTTGTCGTTACTTTCGTTATTCCTTCCTTTGTTGATCTAAAACCAAAATGGAAACAAACAAATACACAACGAGTGGGGAACTTCAAAGAGCTAAGAATAACGAGCACGTTAATCACAATAATCAGATTGATTGCCTAGCGAGTCGTTCATGGTAGCGTCACACTCACATGCATTACATTGTCGGACTGTTTGATTCTGACTTACTGTTCTTTCCACAGACCATGCACTCTCCAGCCATCAATAGCACGGACAATGTCGATTAAGTGTGTCAAAAAGCTAATCACTCTCTGTCAGAATGTGTGACAAGTCACCGGAAGTGACCGATACACCTAACTGGGTTCTTGCCGCACACACTTGGTTTAATGTGTTTGTGTGTGCACGTGTTTGCTCAAGTGCCTGGTCCAATCGTATAATAGTGCGTGGCTTGACTTTGAAAGATGTCGATGAACGGCTGGTTGTGGCCATTAAATGAATTCTAGTATGAAAAAGCAGACTGAACATCATTGACCTATGAAAAGGCAGGAACAGTTAAGTTAGGTTTCAGGCTCCACATTACCAACAAAGCATTAGAGCTCAAAATGGGTTAAATGAAATAGGAATAATAGAAATCTAGTTAACAGGCAATATTTAAACAGAGTTATGATATTCAACAATCGAGCTCGTTTAATTCATATCTTTTAATTCAATCCATGAGTCATGACAAATTATCTAACCTTATTTATAATGGATTTCATTCAATCGAACAATAAACACCAGCACCAAATCGACCTAAGTAGCTAGCAAGCTAGCTAGTCAATCAAACAGCCGACTGGCCAATCAGCCGGTGAAAGGAGCCTCACAATGGTGGGTGTCGCACTTGCGCGAACTGCCTTGCGTTGGGTCTTGGCGGCGATATTCACGGCCACACTATTGGTGAATGTAGCATTTTTACTAAGCCAACAGAATCGTCAACGCCAGACTAAAGCTGACATCACTATCGAAAGCTTACACAAAGGCCATTTAAATGATAAGCTGTCACATTCACAACAATCAAAAAGTCGCTCGAGATCTGGCGATAATAAAAACACAACACGGCATACATCGATGAACAGATGGTCTGATGAACGATTACGTCGCGCAGTGGGATCTGAGTTCAATGAATCCACAACTAATTCTACTACCATTGCAACTAACTATTACACTAAATCTTCGAGTGGTGATACAACAATTGCCAGATCAACAAAGTCACTGTCGGTGCGCGTACTATCCAGCAAAGAGCGCGTTCTAATCGAAGTCAACGGTGCCGTTGTGTATGAATCAGCATCAGTACAACCACAAGATGCCAGTGATTTTGCGAATAAGAAAATTGCGCGCTCTACTGTTGCTTCCGGCAAACAACAAATTTTGTATGAGCGAGAGCGCAAGCAACAAACTAATTACGACAATAAAAAGACAAGCTATGATGAACAATCTATTGAGCGGGGTATTCATTTGCTTGTTCTCAATCAATACAACGGACGCGTTATGGCTAGGCGCATATTCGACACATACACTCCACGTCAAGACGATGAACTATGTTTATTTGTGCAACTTATACCAGAAGGTCGTGTGTTGGTGTTTGGAGTGCGTGACGAAGCTACTTTTCGAATGGGACGACATTCAGCGGCACGACATCTATTGACAGCGCTGGGCAGTCGTCACATTACAAAATTAGCATGGCGCGATACGTGGGCAATGATCACCATCAAACGTCTAGACAATCAAGATGCCGACGATAACAACAACACTGCAACAGCAGTGGCCGAGGCCATGGGCCGCTCGCGTTACTTCGACGAATGGGGCCCACCAGTTCAAGTGGAGGCACGTGTGCCCCTAGCCATAGTTCCCTCGGACCGGTGGCCTGATGGCACGTGTGCTGTGTGGCATAGAACTATGAGTGGCGTCAGCAATCTCAATATTATGGACGAATCGAAGTTTCAAACGTCAATGACAATCAGTCATTCTGAAAATCAATCAAATATTGCAAGTGAGATAATGCGTCGAGCACAATTTTGTGGTCGTTACGACGGGTACGGCAGTGTGTGCGATTGTGATACAACAATCAATGGTGGATTCAAAAATTGGCGTCCAACAACAACACTAAATAATTTGTTACAATTAGCCAACGTTCCGGTCATTGTAATGGCCAGTAACAGGCCCTACTATTTGTTTCGAATGTTGAGCACGTTGTTAGCCGCCGATGGAGTCAATACCTCATTAGTGACTGTTCATATTGACGGTTTCTATGATGAACCGTTGGCCGTAGCGCATCTGTTTGCATTGCATGCCGTCCAACATGAGCCACGTGGTCGTAAGTCAGCCCGTATATCTCAACATTATCGTGCCAGCTTGGCCGCAACCTTTCGCAATCACCCAAAGGCCGATTATGTGATTATCATCGAAGAAGATCTCGATGTGGCGCGAGATTTTTTCATCTATTTCAATGCAACAATTCCAATATTGCGTCGTGATCCAACGTTATTTTGCGCCAGCGCATGGAACGATCAGGGTTACGAGCATACTGCCAGAGATACGCGCCTCATATATCGTGTTGAGTCTATGCCTGGCTTAGGCTGGTGTTTGTCTCGTCAGGTGTTCCAACAAGAGCTAGAGCCACGCTGGCCCTCGGCTGATCGACCGCACGATTGGGATATGTGGTTGAGAACTCCATCAGTACGTGCCGGGCGCGAATGTCTTGTGCCTGACGTTTCAAGAACGTATCACTTTGGGGCCCGTGGTATGAACATGAATGCTTACTTTCAAAGTGTTTATTTTTCGAAGCACGCGTTTTACGTGCCAACCTCAGCCCCAAATGATGAACCGGCTTTCACAGGACTGGAAAACCTTACTAACGACACTTACGAACGACATATTGAGCAGTTATTGATACATGCTCGTGTTTACAATAGACTATTGTCAACATCCAATTCGTCGGCAGCCGCACAACAATTGTGTTCTCTGTCCGACGATGTGCCACAAATCGATAACAACAGTCATCATGTGTATAATGATTATAACCAAAACAACGTCAGTGTGATATTCATCCAAATGATTGGCGACCACAATACCTGGCTTCAACTAGCCAAATGTTGGCACATTTGGGACTTAGACGTGAGAGGGCATCACAATTCCATGTGGCGACTCTTCCTGGGATCAATGCAAACACTTGTCGTGGGTGTACCAGCGTCTCCTTACTCGCGCTTTATGCCGCCCGATATTGAGCCGTTTCGCTTTCTTGAATAAAATTGTTTTATAATAATAATAATAAATAATTGAACATGATCGTATGTAAAAAGTACGTTGGCGCGCTAGTCACACAAATATCACAGACCCATCGACGCCTGTGTTGCTATTCAAACTCTTTTGAACTGACAAGATATTGTCGCAGGCCAACTGACAAGAGTACACAAAAGTTCAGCCGATGAAGTAGTGCAAGAACAAAGGATGCACTACCGCTGCCTGCTTGGCTGGCGTGCCCTGTTTTTTGGTCGCTCTGCGCTTGCGATCCTTGATCAATACATCGCCATGTTCAGAGCGCTGCGCTGGCGAGAGAGCCCGCACGGCGCCATCGCGCACGGCTTTCAAGATGAGTTAGCGAGTGAGTGAACTGGGATCAACTAGTGTCTCCGTTGCGAGTGTGCGTGTGCGTGTGTTTGTGTCAGTGAACATAAAGTTCTCTGCGGTAAGCGGCGAGCGGCACGCTAGCCTACACGTCGCCTGGCGTACTGTGCGGCCGACTATCTTTGTCGTCCATGAGTGAGGAGTGAATTGTGTGCTCGTTTGTCACGATTAAAATACTGCTTAACCCAGTGCGTGTGTCAAAAGTTCGCTCAGACTGTTCAATGAATGCGCTAGTGAGGGAGTGAGGGAGTGAGTGTGTGTGTGTGTGTGTGTGTGTGTGTGCGTGTGTGTAAATGAGCGACCGTGCATTAATAAACTCTGTGCGCTCAAAACTTCTCAAGTTTTGAGCGGATTTGTGCCTTGTATTCTGTTTGATTACTGATGCTCAAAAAGTTCATCGAGCGGGCAAACTTCAACGGTTTTAGCTTCATCTACACACAAACATTTTAGAAATCGGACGAGCAACATCAACACATCAATCAATTAATCAACACTTGTTCGTTAAATAAGCAACAATCGACTATACGATGGACCGAGATCTCATTGAATTCAGCGACACCGATGATTCAGGAAACACACCATTCGATTTTTACTTCAATTTGAAAGATTTGTTTGATGCTGCACCGCCGTGTGCACCACCGCCCGGTTTGGCTCCACCTTCTGCACTAATGGCCAAAACACCACCGGCGATTCTATCGCCAACATCATTTCCTTCATCATTTGCCTCATCTTTAAGCAGCCCAAGAACTAAAACTTGGTCCTCCTCGATTTGGGACACCAGCGATGATGACACTTCAATGAAATCTTGCAACAGCATCGGTATTCAGCGCAGCATCGAACGCACATCGAAACGACTTCATGTTAGCAACATACCATTCAAATATCGCAAAGAGCATCTGATTGAATTGTTCAAAATATTCGGCCCAATTGCTGATGCCGAGGTTATATTCAATGAACGCGGCTCGAAAGGTTTCGGTTTTATAAGTTTCATGCGTGCGAGCGACGCATCTCGTGCCAAGCAACAGATGCATGGTATTGTGATTGAGGGACGCACGATCGAAGTGAATGACGCCACACCGAGACCTAAGAATCAAACTAAATGCTCTGCCAGACGATTCTCTGGCAAATCAATGTTTAATCTAGCACATACGCCATGGGACTCGACTAGGTTTATGCAAATCAAATGATTGTATCAGTGTCGATTTTTTTTCTCAATATAACAACATAAAGACGAGTGGAGACTTCACTATTGTAATCGATTTATTCTGTCACTTATCAACTGAACATTCGATTCGATCTCATGAACATCGTTGCTTGACAATTCATGAACTTTATCTGAACCGAAATGTTCAATGGCTTCATCCAAGATGAGGCGAAATATTTCAGCTTCAAGGTTGTTGTTAATTTTAATCTGGGAATAACCGCGTGCAGCAAGCCGATCATATAACTTTGTATTATCGGATCGGCACACAAAAACGGCGTGTATCATCTCGTTCGGAAGCACATCAGCATGGTGATATTCAATGATATTATTGTTGTTCTCGAGTATGGGTTTGACAAGCCCGAGAAGCTTATCTTCGTTGATTACATGAGTGTCTAATGTCTCGTCAAATTCATCCGCACAGTTATTGTCGATAGCAAATTTTCCGAGATTGACGTAATTCATTTGAGGTACTACATTGCGAAGGTATTGAATGATGGTAGACTTGCCAGTACCAGGCGTACCACAAATAAGAATATTTGGCATATTTATTTAGCTTAACAACAGCTCAATGTAAAATTTACTGACAATTTTGTAGATCGATATAGAATTGACGAATGATTGGCCTTGTGCTGGAAGGTATTTTCAACGCGCCAGCGCCACGTTTCTCTCAGCTGTTTCTCGTGCAGCAGCATCGACAGCAGCAGCGACCATCATTAGAATGTGATTGATGAAATCACCAATGATAAAATCATTTTCCTTTCATTCGACACCGCTCAACAAGTTCTAATTTGTCGAGCAAATCTTTGACTTCGCTTTGAACACTGATAAAATTGTCACGCAATGAGGCGATGTGTTCGACAACCTGATTTAACCTCGCGAGATCCGAGTCAGCATAAGTGTTAGACATGCGGTCGCTGGATTTGTCATCGTTGAATTTGGCACTTATACAAGAGATACTCTTCTCTATGATCGATAGCAGTTGCTGGTATTGAGACTCGAGATTTTTTTGAATAAGTTGTGGGTGCGTGCGCATTTTATCATGATATAATTGTTCCATTTCGTCGATCTTTTTCTGTTTTTGTTCCTCACTAAGTTTTTCGAATATCTCAATATCATCGTCTCCAGTGTTGGTATTTCCATTTTGACCGACATGTAGACGTTGCATGGCTCTAGTGAACAGATCCATACTTTGGTGGGACAATTTCGTTAATTCTGGCATGAGATCCGTGCTTCTGGTACTGCGACGTCGTCTCTGGGCCTCGTCAGATTGCATGAGTTTAGTCAGCAGATCTGGCTCAGCTAATATTAATGCTTGATCATCATCATCGCTGCTATCGACATCATGCTGTGTGTTGTTAAGTAGCTTGAGGTACTTCTCGGCGAGACTCAGAATGGGTTCATCGTTTCCTTCAGTGACCAGTATGGTGTCACCAGCGCCCACGTTTTGATCACCGTTGCTACTGAGATCTAGAGTCGACATTCTTCTTGATCTATGCTGTTTTATTATATGCCGTTCATTAGTGTGGAAGACGATCCGAAACGATTGCTAAAAACGAATTTCATACAGTTCGCAATTGTTGATAGGGATTAAATTCACGAATTGATGCAATTCGAAAAAGAAAACAAGAAAATGCGAGCGAACCGCGCGCGATTCAAATCGAGCACGAGCGACTGTTTCCAGCTGATATCTGCTTCAGAATCATGCAATTAGCATGATGCAAACACGTGCATTCAATCGAAATTGTTGATGGAATTTTCGAGTCAATTCAATTATAATGCTTGTCAAACAGATTCGACCAATTGTTGATATTTTAGGTGCTTGGCCATTTCGCCATACTCTCTTGTCAAGTTTCAGTAAATATGAACTGAAGTCTATTATATCTGTGAGTCAAATTGCGATCAGAGAGTCTAGTCTCTCAACGTCTAGTAGCAACAATAGTTCTCAAGAATCTCGAATCAGACCGTACCTTGAACTGATGCGATGGAACAAGCCTACTGGAACAATACTCGTCCTAACTCCCGCTTTATGGAGCATCGGTTTGACAGCATCGAATAGTATGGCCGCTGTTGATCCAACAATATTGGCCATATTCACTGCTGGTGCCATCGCAGCAAGAGGTGCTGGTTGCACGATCAATGACCTTCTGGATAGAAATATCGACAAACATGTTGCAAGAACCAAGAACAGGCCGATCGCCTCTGGGAAGATCAGTGTGAAGCGAGGCGTGACTTTTTTGGGGGCTCAAGGTGCTGTCGCCTTATCTATATTGTTCATGAACAATCTTGAGGTGATAAAACTTGGGCTTATCTGTACAGGAATGATTGCGATTTATCCCCTCTTCAAACGTTTCACAGACTGGCCTCAGCTAATGCTAGCTCTAACATTCAACTGGGGAGTGTTGATGGGATTTGCTGCGGTGAAAGGTTCGATTACCTGGGCCGATTCCCCAGTGTTCATGCCGATCTACGTTGCATCGATATTTTGGACCATGTATTATGACACTATCTACGCACACCAAGACAAGACTGATGATTTGTTTATTGGTGTCAAGTCAAGCGCATTGAAACTAGGCGATAAGACTCGAATGTTTCTAACGGCTATGATAATAGGCATGACCACTAGTCTCGCGAGTGCAGGCTATGTGACCGAACAACTATGGCCGTTTTATTTCTCATTAGTATGCTCGTCGTCGTATCTGACCAGCCAAGTAAGTGTAATAGATTTCGATAGCAATTATCAATGTTGGAAAGCCTTTAATCAGCAAAAATATGTTGGAGCATTCATAGCGGCAGGCATATTTGTCAGTATGACGATGAAGAAAAAGAATGTAAAGTCGGATTAAAACATTTAATGTTAGCCGGAAGCATCATGCTTTGCACCTCGACAACAAAGTTGTCGAGCTGCGGACTTGGTTTGGCTGTCATTAATTCAAGTTGATGAACTTCTGTTAAAAGAGTTGGTTCTTCGGTTTCTATCATAGCAAAGAAGCCAGGCTCGGGTACTTCGTCAATTTCAAAATCGGTCGTCTCGAGGATGGCAGTGTCGAAAATTTCGTCCGTAAAAGTTTCAGCTGAAAAGATGTCCTCGACAAAATGTTCTACTGATTTGCTGAATTCGGTCACTTGAGGCCATTCGAGCGTTATTTCATAATCGCTATACTTGAGTATGACCATGGTGTAATGTAGAGACGTAGGGTCGTGCGACCATTAAAAGTTATTTTTTATAAAACGCCCTTGAAGACGTGTTCGGTAAACTGTATCGGTTAGTGTCTATTTATAAATGCTGTTGCGTTGAGCTCAGATTAGTTGGGATATCAAGCACCAACTCATCGTACAACTTTTGGACTTAGTGCGCATGCGGCCCCTCATCCACGAGTATTCTTCCGAATTGTTTGCTGAGACTCTTGTAACTTGAAGTTTGAATTTGGTTACTAGAGTTTAATTGCTTTTACAAATCGAACAATGTTATTAAACGAGTAGAGTGTAAGGCGTGGTACCGAGAAAAGAAATTGTAGTTCGAAGCATAACAAAAAATTTCTCAACTCTTTCGATTCTTCCTATACTTCATCTTGGTTTTATTTGAGTGATCACATCTTTTCTGTCGAGACGAACTTCGTTTTTGTAAACTGTTTGAGATTCTCTATTTATAACCTCTGGCGCCCCATTCATTAGAATTCTCATGTGTTCGCTGAACAAAGATTTGAGAGTCGAGGAAGATTCGATAGATTCCGGCTCAAAGTCATTGATTAGATGCTTAGCCATTTCAATGGCACTTTGCATCAATAACGAATCATTGGGTATGCCTAATTTTTCTGCACATTTAATAACATTGATCAATTCATCTGCGTCGAAAAAACGCATCTTGTATAAACAGTGGCGACACAGTTTTGCGAATTCTGTAGATACCAGAACAGTATTGATGTTTGTCACATGATCAGCGATCGCCTCGAATGCAATGCTTGTCAAATGACTATTCATTTGATCCAAATTTGCGGCGATGACTTCAAGTAAATTGTCCATACTTGAGGCACACAACAGACGTTCCAATAAGGTGACATTTTGGCCGATTGGCCACATTTGCTTGTAGGCATTAAATTTTTCTCGACCTGCCAGTAATAATTTTGTGTCTGGCAAGTCTCGTAGTTTTCTCTTGTAACGAGGTGGTGGTGTACGATTGTGGTCTAAAGGTAACACATAGCGACTCGAGGGACAGTTGATGTGTATCGACCGTGAGACTAATCGTGCAATCAGCTTAAGTTGCTTGAAGAGCATTTTGATGATTTTATTTAAGTGAGGATCGGTTTTAGTCGTCCACCTCATTTATAAGATCACGCATGTGTTTTTAAGATGCAAATCTAACTTGTTTAATTCAATGCGATTCGTGGCGACTCGACATGCGTCTGTGTCAGCTGATTTCTCGCGCAAACGCGCAGGGTGCACGTTTAAGCTTACTTGTGAGTCTCTTAAAGGGTCAGCAGTGCATTTTGTGCCGTGCCATAGTCCTACAGCAAAGCGTATCACAATGATTTGGACGCGCGGTACTGAATCAGTTACAATTTTCATTAATTTCACTCAATCCCCGTGACTTTTTTGTGGGGTCACTTAAAGTCCAAACTAAAAGACTGCAACGACATAGAACAAGTGCGTGAGCGCCTGTATTGTGAAGTCGCAAATCTGAATATGAATCCTGACATTCTCAATCGAGTCACAAGAAGTTTTGCGAATAGAGTCACGTTATGCTTTCATGAACGCGGACGGCTGTTTAAACATCTACTTAAAACAGGGAGAGATGACTGGGATCAAGAGGAAGAGCTGAGAGAGGTTCTTGAAGATCTCGCCAATAATTTCGACATCAGTGAAGAGGAACTTGTCTGTGAAGATAATATTGTATCTCAGCAATACGATTTCTTTGAAGAATAAACGAACTGCATCCGCAGCTTAAAAAACACACACTGTCCCAATCAACGTTGAACAGTCATCTGTCGGTCCGTCTGCAATCAATGCGCGGACACCCTTTACAAGGAAACGTCTCGGACCGATGACATCGCTTCGTTGTGAATCTTTAATGTTTTGAATATTGCTCTCTGAATACTACCCGGGGGCACATCGCTTCACCCACGTTTGAGTCATTCGTGAAATAATGCCAATATAATTTCACTAGTTCGCAGTTAATTACACACATCGAAACTTGGATTACGGGGCGACATTCAAACTCTCCCCGTTTCGAAGCCAATTTTCTCGAAAATGTGGGAAAACGTGCAATCATGCCGAGTGTATTCCGTCTATCTACGGAGTGGAGAAGACGATAGAAAAGTTTTCGTTCAGATCTGAGTGTCACACTTGGAGACGTTCCTTTGTTAGTGTCCCATCTACTATTATCAGCCATAAGTTGCCAGCCGAGAATGACAGAATGAGATGGAAAGAAAGGTACCTGAAAGTAGCAACGATCAGACTCGAGCAAGCTGAGGCATCATGAACATTGTTGGAAATGTTTCGAGAGTTATTTATTTACAACAAAAACTATGCAAGATTAGGTTACCATTTCAACTTTGATTTGATTCAAATGAGCTATAAGGCCATTGAGTTTCATCTTGAGAACGCGTAATCCTGTAGACACTATAGTGGTCGGTTTGAGGGCGCCTGTCGATTCGACATTGATGTAAAACTTGCGTGGTTTACCATCAGGATTATATTCGGCTTCTTGAAAAGGTCTACCGTCATCTGCATTTTTACTGTGCTCACTTTTATGCCACTCTTCGGGTTTGTAAAAAGATGTGTGACGAAATTCATTATCCGGGTCATATTCAAATGCGACACTGCACGTGGGATTCCATTTGGCATGCTCCTTGCCAAACCCTTTCTTTGCAAACGCTTTGATTTTGAGCTCTTGACCACGTCGCAATTTTACAATAACTATCTCCGCATTTTCGGATTGATACTCGGTCTGTTGGCGAGCTGTTACGGGAACTACACGGGCGTTAGCAGACTTGAGGTGTTCTGTGGTTACGTTGCGGGTCAAATCTTCCTCACATTTTTCGTGGAGCTCAAACTTGACAGAGCATTTCTCGCAAAATTCTTGACAGTCGCATTGACGCGCATCTTCCATTGTGTTAATGACATCTTCACTGGTCAAGGGAATGAGACCTAATCTATGAGCAATAAATTCATCGTGCAGAACGGTTGAATTAGCCTCGAGTCGTACCCAATCAATAGCTATTGTGGGTACCTCTGCGATGAACACTCGCCTGAGGCTGTTGGCAACACTCAAGTCAGTATCTTCTAGGGTAAATTTAACATTCTCTTCGGTAATTTCGTCAATTTTGATCGTCGACTGATTGGCGTACGGCATCTTTATTGGAGGTAATCTCAATTAAAACTGATTTATGAAATATCAGCGTCATTAGAAAGTCTCTCGTTAATATTCACGTTCTATGACCCGGCCAGCAGCGCAACCGTAGCGTGCTGTAAGTACAGCCTATGGCACAGCTGCTGTGCACACTCAAATTTCAGATTGAATCAGGCGCTTTTTTCATGTGCGCACGCGCAATCGTTCACTGGCTGATCCGAGCGGGCGATCCGAGCGTTATCATTTGCTGCGAGTATTTCAGCCCATATCGTTGCAGGCGTAGACGTTAACCGAATTCAAACTACCCAATGAGCATCAACCGTATATATTTCGACCAATTTTCAAAACGGACGGATTTTTAGAGTGAATTCCGAAGGACAAGTCCTTATAAAACAATGTCTCCACCTGCATCACCCTCAAAATTGGTGGAAGATCACAATCCTCAAGGTTATGTGGATTACGCAAGTATCACTGCTGGAAATCTTGAGCTCACAGATCTCACCAAAGATTTTGATTTTGACCTGACCGATGTCGACGTCGCCGCCTTCGAAAATGTTGCCAACGAAGTTTCGATACCTTCAACATCGCTCGTGGTCACTTCATCGGCAGAAACGAGTTCGACCTCTCATCCGCAGCTTCAACAGACGCAGCAATTGCAACAATCACAACAACAACAACCAACTCCATCACCCCAACAGCAGCAGCAACAACAACCACAGCAGCAGCAACAACAACAGCAGCCACATCAGCATCAACCGCAACAACAGCATCAGCAGCAAGTCCTTCAACAACACGTCATACACGTGGGCACAAGTGGATTACCCCAAGGTGTCAAGCAAAAAGTTCTCGCAGCAAACGTTCCGTCTTCTAATCGGCAAATTATTATGGTGCCCGCCAGCGCGCTTATTTCAGCAAAAACAGGCACAGGAGCAACAGCAACGTTTTTAAAAGTTACAGGTCTCACACCAAAAGCATTCGGTACATCGACATCGACGGCTAGCCTTCATCCAATCGCGTCGTCAATCAACAAAACAGCTCCATCAACACCAAAGCCTCAGACTAAAGGCTCGTCGATTAAGGCGCCGGCTTCGGCCAACTTGGCTACTCTGGCCAGTTCAAAGAGTACACCAAAATCTCAACCATCATCTGGTGCCACTAGTACATCAGATTTTGGTAAACGCAAGCCATGTAACTGCACTAAATCTCAGTGCCTAAAACTTTATTGCGACTGTTTCGCTAACGGAGAGTTTTGTAAAGATTGCAAGTGCACCAACTGTTTCAATAATGTAGATCATGAAGAAGAGCGCCAAAAAGCCATTCGTCAATGTTTGGATCGCAACCCACAAGCGTTCCATCCTAAAATCGGCAAAGCCACACGTGTGTCGACCGGTGAAGCACCTACAGTAGATGCCATTGAGAGACGGCATATCAAGGGTTGCAACTGCAAGAGATCAGGATGCTTGAAAAACTACTGCGAATGTTATGAAGCAAAAATATTGTGCTCCAATTTATGCAAGTGTTGCGGATGCAAAAACTACGAGGAAAGTTTTGAGCGCAAAACATTGATGCATCTCGCGGATGCTGTCACTGAACAATCCATGCTTAACACATCAAGTTGGCACCCTAACGATTACAAGCCAAAGCAGCCTATACAATTTAATCACATTGGCAGCTCCATGCCTTGCTCTTTCATAACGAATGAAGTTATACAGGCAACCAGCCAGTGTCTCATAACGCAAGCTGACGAAGCTGAAGCGAAAAATATCGGCTACGAACAATTGGAACAATTATTGATTGAAGAATTCGGCAAATGCCTCACATCGATTATCGACTCAGCATCTAAGTCGAAAAAGAAAGCCACCAGGGTATGATGAAATTGAATTCGAAGTTGAATAACTAATTAATCGACACTAATAAACTTATGTTGTATTGTCTAATCAATCATCGTCCTTATCGAGCAAGCGATCCTTTTCCGTGCGTTGTTTTGCAATGGCTGACCTTCCGCATCGACTTGCAGTCGTCGATTGAATTGGCGAACGTGCGTGTTCGTGTAAGAATAGTGTACTCAATCCCACGGCTGTGGACGAATCTATGCTCTGTGTTGGTCTTACCGCATCATCAACTTCATTTATAGCGTGACTTGTAACTTGATCGATGAACTCTCGTTGTGACACACTAGATGGGTGCCACGAAGGATTTTGGAGTTTAAAATTCAATAATGAAAGCTCGAGCTTTCCGTGTTCTGTTTGTGATGAAGCTGGATGATTTAAAGTGGCATTTATAGAGCCCATTTCGTATAGTTGCCCAGCGTTTCCGCCAAAACTCCCAGCTCTGCTGACAGGTGAGGCCACGGAAGAACTCATGACATTGATTGCATCATCCGTGGTGCTCTGGTTAGATTCACCGAGCACAGAGTTTCCTAATTGCCATTGAGGATTGCCATTTTCTTTGATGTTCATCATAGAGAACACGCAGACATCACCAGTGTTTGCTATCTCAACGGTAAAGTTCCTGAAAAAGTCCACGATATCAAGTGCCTTGGGCCTTAGGTGTTGAATGAGTATGTAAGGCGTCAGCACAGTGCTGGCCAGATCTTCAAGAAGCCTGACGAGCTTATACTGGAATAGATTAGCCATTGATGCACGAGCTTGTGGAGTGAAAGGGGGGTAGTTATGAGGAACATAGTGTACGTGTTTGATGATTTCGTCATAAAGTTCAGCTTTGGTGAATTTTGGAGGAACTTCTGGGGGTATGAAACTGTGCGCGATCGCCACTAAAAACGTGAGTCCAGTCATCAGAGTTATGACATGTTCGACTGTTATAACATCTTCGTCATATACGGTCAAGCCTACAAGTACCGCTAAAATTGAACCAGCGACAAACATTACATGACGGGCGATGATCTCTAGAAAGGGCGACGTGAATGCGTTCATGTATTTGTTTGCTGATTTGTAACCGTGATTCAATCGATCATTGAGTTGATGATCCAATTCGTTGAAATGTCGACAGAACCATCGAGCATATAGAGACCAATTGCGCGCTCCGAATAGCATAGTTGGGTCACGCTTGACAAGTGCTGCATTGGAAAAAAAGAAATACAAAAATTGCCAAATGAGAATTACTGGTGATAGTAAGAAATTGATCGCAGCCAGTTTTACACAATTTCTCGCAAGAATTTTTGCACATAATTGACGTTGAGAGGGTGTCTTGATGTTGTCGTTGAGTTTCCAATTTTCTTCGAATATGCATTTGAATGGGCCACGGAAAAACAAAAGTTGGCAATTATAAAGAAGCCCTTGGGTACAATAGGTAATTTCTCCGAACAAAGGTATTTTATAGTAGATGGGCAACATTCCTCGATTAACTAAAGCCACCATGTAATTGGTGTGACGCAATATTCGATTATATACATCTAATTCTGTCAAATGATTATCTTGCATGATGCATTTGTGCTTGGCGCTCATTAGCTTTGTCTGGACGTCTTGCCACGTTAAAGATGAGCAATCATTGATGTGAAGTACCTCTTTGTAGAATTTTTTGATCGCTAAGTTTACGAAAAATGAGTGGATAAATTTGCACAATTTCCAAATCCAGAATATACACGCCATTGCTACGGCTATCAACTGGACGGTAGGTAATTTGATAGATGATATCGGTAAGATTACATCGTAGATGTGTACTTTGGCAGTCAGGTTATTTTCGGGGGGCGTTTTGTTCTTGAACAATATATCATAGTCTATACAATGCAAAAAGAACAATGGTAGTACAACGGAGAAAATTATTTGAGACAATTCCAATAGCTGGCCACAAATGAGACACACAAAGCCAGACTTTTGATGATATAAATAAAGTCTGATGAAGAAGTCGTCGAGATCGTGCATATATTGCTGCCACGAAGGGGGACCGTCTTTTTGATTGCTGTCCGTGGGTAGGACATGAATGAGCACATGACTCTCGTCGCCAATCTCGGCAAAACTACGGTACGTTGAGTGGGCATTGGTGGACATGGTTGTTCGAGATGCGTCTTAATAGCCAATTATCTAACAAGTCTCTTGAGTCAAATGAATTCTGATTTGCATTCAATGAATTGAATAGTATACAAAGCAAATTGACATCGTCATGCTGAAAACGATGAAATGAAAACAAAACAAAACAAAACAAAACAAACAAAACAATAACAACAACGAACTGAGTTTACAACGCGCGTCGTTTAAACACTGACTCGTTGTCAATATTTATGGTCCACCCTGTGTTGCACGTGAGCGATGCTGCATCAGCTGATACGTCGTACAAATTCGCCAAGCCGGTTCATTTTGATTTTGATCTTTGTCGGTCACATCTTTTTGGTATTGATTGATTAATTATTGATTATTATTATTATTATTATTATCGTTTATTCACCATCATGGCCCTTCCATCTCCAGTATCTATAGAGGCTCTGGCAAAGCTTCATGACTCTCAGAGGAAATTCATTGTGGCAGCGCAACGTTATTACGAATTATCGCACAAATCCGAAGGTGAGGCCGCACTCAAGCACGCGCTGATTTGCGCTATATTGGCATCGGCCGGACAGCATAAATCAAGACTATTGAGTACATTGTTCAAAGACGAGCGGGCCCACAAATTTCCAGAATTCCAGATCCTCGAGAAGATGCATTTTAATCGTTTCATAAAACGTAGCGAACTACAAGAGTTTTCCCAATCCCTTAGTGAGCATCAGAGGACGCTTGCCGACGGTTCGTCCATTCTGGACAGAGCAGTAATCGAGCACAATCTGTTATCTGCTTCGAAAATTTACACCACAATTTCTTTCGATGATCTTGGACAATTGCTCGAAATTGATTCGTCCAACGCGGAACGCATCGCGGCCCAAATGATAAGCGAAGGTCGAATGAACGGTTTCATCGATCAGATAGATAAAGAAGTCCAATTTGAATCCAAAGAAGTGATGCCAGCATTCGATGATCAAGTTCAGAGTTTGTGCTCGGCTGTCAACGATATCATGGACAAAATCGAATCGGTAGTGCCACCCGCTTGGTGGGCCGAAAAGTCAACAACTTCCGCGTGATATTCACTTATTTCTCGATGCGAGTCGTGTATTGATGCAAAGCTGTATATAATAAATCAAAATTTACACCACATATATCTTTTAAGTTCTTTATTTGTTTGATGTAGATTCAAGTAGATATCGTAAATTAAAATTGTTAGTTTCTGCAATGGTCAGACAAAGGACGATTGCGTTTATGAATGGGTAACAGTTTACGTGAGTATTAGGCGACGTTTATCAGGCCACTGCGTCCTCCTCACGAAACAGATAAGTTGTCCAATAGACCAAATTGAACAGAGCAAACTTGAGAGGAAAGAAAATTCTTGAGATGACATCGATTCGCTTGGAGCGAGTTGGGAATTTGTTGAGCCACATTTTGCATTTGTTTTGGCGTTCGCGTGTCCGTTCGCCCGTATGAATTTCGCACGCGCGCGATCCAGAGGCGCAATGTTTCTGTTAGTTCGAAAAGGTTTATAAGTTTGTTGGATGGAATTTACGAGAAGGATTCAAAGAGGGGGAGTGGATCAGATGGGATAGAAAAAAGAAAATTAACCGGTTAATAAAGGCAAGTTTGGTCGTATAGATTGAAACAGAATTGGTCGACAGAAAAGGAGATTCGTTTGAGCGTGAAGTCAAGCGAGATTTCGTGCCATCACATGTCAATCTTCGTGGTATAGTCTACTTCTCATCAAGTTAATAGAGCCGAGTTGTGTTAGATAGTACGTTCCAGTTTTCACGTGTGCTCAATTACATGATGTACTACTCATGATTGAACAGATTTAAACTCATGTTATATGTCTTCTATAGCAGCAGCTCACGTTACGTCACATCGCAGCACAGAATCGAATCAGGTAGGATATCATGGACAATAGAGAGTCAGTAGGCAATATCATGATTTCATTGATATCACCTTCCAATAGAGCAACAAAGCAGCATCACCTTCAGCAATTCACGAATTCAATCAGTTTGGCTCGAATTGGATGAGTTGCGTTCGGACCGAGAGCCATGGCACACGGACACACACACCCATACAGTCGTGGGTTCCAAAGTGACTGAATGTGTAACTACTGAATTCCTTCATTCTGACGCCAATTCGAGCATCAACGACATTGGCTTCAATGCCTCAATGCAATTGCTCAACACTGGCACAAACTGTTCGAATCAAGGTAAATACATTTCTTTTCATTGTTGCCTCCTCGTTGTTGTTCCTTTCACATTGGCAGCTACTCTGGCTGTTGTTGTTGCTAATGCTCTTTCATCTTGACATTCGCGTGCTTGCAGCCACACTAACACACACACACACACATAGATCTTGCCAACAACACACGAGTTATATAACATTGACCACGATGTATGGAGCGAAACAGCGCAGCGTGTGAAGATTAAATTTCATTCGACTTTGATTTGCTCGTGTTATGTGTATGTGTGTCGTCAGGCAAGTGTATACACAAATAGACAGACTAGCCGCAAAGCTTGGGACTTTTCGGGCCTCGAAAGTATGCTCCAATCGATGAGTAGACATTCTGTCTTCGTCACACAATCACATGAGGTAGGAGCGAACACAACTATATTTGCTCACGCAACTATATATTTGGCGCGCATGAAACACAGAGTTAAGCGAAATAAAAGAGAAATAAGCTGCCATAAAGTGAATAGATGCTTACCGTAGGATAGTTGGCGTGCTCTTGGCTCGCGGCCGGCGTGTAACACGATCGAGAGCGCAAAAAGCTCATGCTGTTGTTTGCTTGGCTATCTTGTGTGTGTCCTTTGGCTTTGCCTGCCATTTGGTTATTGTTGTGATTATTATTATTATTACTGTTGCTGTTTTGAGCTGCTTGGCCTTTTGCAGACGAAGGCGGTGGCACGTGCACACTGCTGACACGTTGCTGGGCGCCCGTTGCTTGTGGTTGTTGTTGTTGATTATGAAATCGTGAACTATTATTATTGGTTGTGTTGGATGTGGCCGATGGTGCACCTGCAGTTGTCACAGATTGTGAGAGCGTCGGGGCCGGTGGCGGCGGTGGTGGAGGAGGTGGGGGCGGCGAACCCATACCGGAGGCCGTGTAAACGCCCGGAGCACGTTGCTGATACGAGGCCGACATGGCACTGACAACAGTGGCTTTGGTGCTGTTGCTGTTGGATTGCGATTGGGGCTGTGATTGCGATTGAGAATTCGCCTGTCCGTTGTGCAGCGACATGTTGAGTTGCTGGGCAAGCTCGTCGTCACAATTGCTCGTTGCGCTGGCCGCGTGCGTCCACATGTTGGTGCCCGGTCGCTGGGGCACCGACGGTTGACCCCACGCATGATTAGCCCCAACAATCTGGTGCTGATGTTGGTACAATTGTTGTTGCTGATAATCTTGCGCTTGCTGCTGTTGTTGTTGCTGCTGCTGCTGATTATGATGTGTTTGCAGTTGCAAGTATTGTTGCTGATTATGATGTTGTAATTGTTGTAGATTGTGCTGCTGCTGTTGTTGATAATGGTGACCGTGCGTGGGATGTTGCTGTTGCTGATATTGATCACAGTAAAGCTGTTGGTCGCAATCTAGCTCATCCTCGTCGGGAGGCGGCGGCTCTGTTGGAGGTGCCACGCCGGCGGCTGCAGCCGCTGCAATCGCCTTGCGCCACTTCAATTGTTGCGATTGGGTCAGATTGGTCAACATTTCGCGTCGATGCTGATCGCTGCGTGACGCATAATTCACCAGGGCAAACTCGAGCAAGGCCCCGAACACAAAAGTTAAACAAACGCCCGTCCACACATCGATGGCTTTCGTGTAACTGACCGGTGGCAAGGACGCATTGATGCCCGATATTTGGGTGGCCATCGTGAGCAATGTGGTGACACCCAACGAGACGCGCGCCGGTATGGCATTTGGATCGAGCCAAAACGAGACCCACGAAACGATGACTAGCATGCAACAAGGTATGTAGATTTGTATGAGGTAGTAAGAGAATTCGCGCTTGAATATTAGATCGATGCGGAGGCACGAGTATGCACCTGTTGTGGTGCGCGACGTACAATACGCGGTGGCGTACGTTTCGAGCGTGAAACGGGGCAGATTCAACGGTTTCGCAATTTGCACCGGATTCTTTTCCTTCCACACAAATTTCAAATCTTCATCCAAATAACCATAGCTGGCCATTTCAATGGTGCAATTTTGCTTGTCCAATGGATAGTATTTCAAGTCCATCGGACACGCTAGCACCAGCGAGATTCGTATCGAATACAGCACGGCCCCAGTGCCGTTGATACGCAACAACACGTTGGGCATGATGATCTTGTGAAAGTGGCCCTCTTTTTCGTTGCGAAAAAATAGATCCGGTTTCCATAAACGCTCCTGCTCGGTCAATGTAATCGAGTTGAGACCTAACGATTCGTACGACGGCAATCGATGGAACGCCAGTCGTTCGTCAGTCCACTCTTGGCGCAAAGACAATTGCACCGAGTATTCCTATTCAGTAGTGGAAAGGGTAATGGGGAAGGGGAAGAGCAGGGGCAGGAATTCAAATAGAATTAAAACAATGTTATTTTTCTCTGAATGATCACAAAAATATTCATATAGGCTGTGGAATTCTTTTCGCAAAGGTCGTCTCTTCGTGTGCTACTGGTCACTTGTTAGAGAAACACGTAGAGAAGATTTTACAACAAATCAGAAAGCATTGCATTTCCTTTCTTTTTTTTCTTTTTCTCTTTGTGGAATTTGTTCTGCCAAATGAAGCTACAAGCATGTTCTATCATCACATGACATACCTATGACAAAAACATATGTTAATCGAATCGATACATGACGTCGAATCGGATCGAATGTTTACGTAAACACGCCCTCCCCTCTGTTCTCTTGATGTTTCCCTCTCTATTTGACTGTGTGCGTCTGATAATCATTCGATACGTCTCACTTTTACATGCTCAGTGCCTAATGCTTGTGCTGTTTGTTGTTGCTGTTGTTTCGTTAGAATAGAAAAGAAACTAAGCTTTCTGTGAAGCAAACTACGACAACAACTTGCTCATGAGCTTCACGCCAACCAACATCAATGTCAGATCGAATTGAATCGAACGTTCGAGCATAAGAGACTAATGTTTGAGGCTCCAACTTTTCTTCGCCTCGAACTTGGTTCGTTCCTCTCTGCCCTTGCTCAGACGCTTGCTTGCCAGTTTGTCTCCTTGGCTTAAGAGTAAAACAAGCAACAGCGGTTGTCTTGTTGTTGCCAACCAATGTTAAAGCATCAACAAGAAGAAAAGAAAGAGGAGCAATGGCAATGCAACTGTATCGCTTGCCACGCCTATCGATCCATCAAATCTTATCGGCTCGACTCAGCTCGGTTTGGCTCAGTTCTGGTCGGTTCGATTGAGAGCCGACAGTTGCCCGTTTGTGGTTCGTCTGAATTGAGCCCAACGAGGGGTTATGTGGCAAACAGAACGTCTTGCTTAGCTGCCACGGCCGCTACTCGAAGGAAAGACTGACAAAACTGCGCGTCGAAGAGTTGATCCCGTTCAAATCCGTCGACGGCGATCAGGTGCTCTCGAGCTGGCTCATTCTGTCTGACGTTAGGCATCTGACCAGCTGGATGGCTAACGAAATGCTAGTCGGGCTTTCGGACGCACGCACTCACGAGCACCGAACGAGTCGAGTAAGATTGCAAACAAAATGATGGATCGGCAAGGGTGCCCATTCGCGATTAATTCGCTAGTGCTCGGGCCCATCAAGTTGAAGTGTATTGATGTGTATTAGTGCTGTTGAATTGAACCGATAAAATTTTCATGAGCCGTTACTGCTGCTGCTGCTGCTAATGCTAATACTGTCAAGTAACCACAAACCGCAATAAAATAGGAGACGAAAATACCGATAACACGTCTGGCCTACCCGGACATGCGTTTAGTAAAAAGCGTGAACAACAAGAGAAGTCTAAGAGATGCTGATTTGTTCTATCAATTCATTTCATTCCATGTTCGATTTTATTCCATTTCATTTCGCCACTTGTGAGAACAGATATTGTTCATGAATTGAATTGAGCTACACGACATTGATTGCTCGGAGACTCTTGTTCCTCTCACCCCATATCATTTCTGATTCTATATTCTATTACGATGATTTGAGTCTATCGCGGTGAATATCTCAATGAATAAGTACTTACCATTGTAACATCGTCAATTTTTGATATGCTCCTGACCAGAGTATTGACTGACACTATCGTGGGTCCGTCGCCGCCTTTGTCTTTTTCTGTGTGTTCAACGAGAGCAAGGGGAATATATGGTCAATTGTAGAGAAGAAATTGAGAGAGTTGACAATTAGTTGAACGTTCATTACTAATGACAGGGCAATTAAGAGAGCTGCCGAGCGCCGGCCGCTCACTAACTAATCTATTGATTGTTACTGATTGAGTTTACGTGTGTGTGTGCGTGTGTGCGTGCGTGAGTGCGTTTTTCTACGTGTGTTTCAGAGAAAAAACGAACAGAGAGTATAAAAGTTCAATCCATTCCAACATTAGTCAACAATGACGGCAGTCATACTATTCGAAACAAAATACGATGACGAACTAACGAGCGACTTCTCGAGAGGTTCGAGAGCTTTTATCTCTTTTCCATCGATAGCGATTGCTGCCGCTATTGATGGATTCATGCGAAAAATAGCGGCAGGCCTCATTATATTGATGTTGCCATTATTAAACAAAACGCGTAAGCTGATGCTGTTGATGCCGATGTTTTTTGCCCTCCTTTCGCTAGAGCTCTTTTTTTGGCATTCAACTTTATAAGAACAAATTCTATGTGAAGACATCATCATCGTCGTGGTCGTGATCCTCATTACGACAAGTTGTTGATGATGCTGAACAAATTTAGATTGAACGTTCACGACGTGCGACGTGCCGCTGATAGTTTGTCTCGTTTAATTCTTTATTTCACTCAGTCAAGAACTATCACGATCACTGCCAATTGATTTTGATTGACTGGGCCCCGCGAATTGGCTATTTGTGTTTCTCTCGTTTGCTTACGCATTTGCTCTTTCGTTCATTTGCTCGCTCGTTCGGTCCGTCATTGTTGTTGTTATTTAAGGTCGCTCATCATCATCAGTATTGATATGATCTATCTCTCGAGAGTGGAGAGCGCAATAGAGTGAAAGAGCGAACAAACGAATAGCAGAGCAAGATTAGTGCTTGCGTTAATCTTTGCATTGCATTCACACACAGTTCGTCAGTGTTAGCTGGTGTTACTGCTCACCGATTCGAGCCCTCATTACGATACGATCATTGAAATTGAGGAGCTATCGAGTAATGCATCGCTTTAGCGTTGTTTACACTTCGAGTACAAGTGAGCAGATCCACTCATTCTAGCTCACTTTTGCTCACTCCTGCTCACTTCTGCTCACTCCAGCTCACTCCTGCTCACTCTAGCTCACTCAAAATTGAAGTATTCTAAGATGAAGCTTAAGACCATGCGCACACGACGACATCTTAACCTAACAGAAACTCAAGCGTAAATGAGCGAGCAATCACACGAAGACGTCCCATGAATAACGTGACACGAAAAGTTCGAGATTGAAAGTGAGCTAGAGTGAGCAGGAGTGAGCTGGAGTGAGAAAAGAGTGAGCAGGAGTGAGCTAGAGTGAGCGAAAACTCACTGTGAGCGTGCTCACTGTGGGGTCAGCTCACTTTCGAGCATCTGCTCAGGGTGAGAAGTGTGATCAACGCTACATCGCTTCAACAAGAAACGGAGTGCAGGACGCTGCAGTTGCGCTGTCAGTGAAGCGCAGCAGCACCCGCTCAAGTTATACGCATGCGACTACATTGTAAGAAGAGTGCAATGAGAAAGTAAGTGAGCGAGACAAAGTCCGACCAGAAGGCGATCGTTAAAGGCAGCGTAACATCGGCTGGTCAAAAGAGAGCCGACCGAAAAGTTTGCGCCTGCCTACTTGTGACTAAACTACCTGCCACGCCCATCTCTCACTAACTGCTTGCTCGTGTGCTCGTGCTATAACTAACTCTCGGTGACTCTTGGCTCGCGACTATAACTGACTATTATACTGACTGTAACTATGAGTGCCATTCTAACTACCATAGAGCAGCGGTGAGCTCTGTCTGTATAGCAGTGAGTTGAGTTGAGGTGCACCTGGAACCTGGCAGTGAGATGCGCCCCTCACTTCACAATGCGCTGACACGCCACCCAAACAGAGCGCGAGTTCGAACACAAATGCCAATGTGTGTGCTCAGCGAGCTCGTGAGCTTGCCAACTCAACTCAAAGGCTCGCTCAAGAGCTAACCTGGCGCGTCCAGAGTATCGATGTGTGCTGCACGTGCAATGTGACGGTGTCGTGGCGTATTTACATTAAGAGCGAACTCGACTGAAAGTCTAGTTTGTTGAGCTCGTGACTGAGTGAGTGGGTGCGTAGAGAACACACAGGGCTTAGCCGAGGGCCATCCGGATAAACAGAAACACTAGCAATGTCACGAGCAATAACGACCAATGCCATTGCCAACAACAAACAGATTTACTTGTCGATATTTGCATACGCGCCAGCAGCGCAAGTAAATTTCTCGCCCATTCGTTTTGTTGCTCGCTCGTTCACTCACAACTCGAACTGTAGCTCGAACTACAACTCGCTAGTTGGCCCTCGCACTCTCGAGTTCTAGTTTGAGTTTGGGTTCGAGCTACAGTTCGAGAGCGATAGTTGAATTGCTAGCTTGATAGTTGCGTAGACAGCTATTTGAGTGTTGCTCTCTCTCTCTCTCTCTCTTGTTGTTGTCGTTAGGCTCGCACGACAATAACTCGCAGAGTGGGCGTGCCATGTGAAAGATAGGTGTGTATGTGATTGTTGTTGTAGCATGCAATGAAAAGCTCACGAGAACGAGAAAAAATAAGAAAGAGGCAGGCAAATATTGCTCGCAGAGAACGCAGCGTACGTATACTGCAATCTTGTTCGCTCGTGTGCTAGGCAGAGCAAAAGATTCTTGTCGTTGCCAGCCAGACGGACAATTCGTCCAAACTGTGAACCAAATGCGTGCCTACATTAGACGACGACCACGACATTACTACGTAAGCAGGCTCGACAACTACGAACGAATCACAGCAGTCAGGAGGGAGAGAGGGAGCACATACATGAGCTCCATGAATCATCGCTACATCGAAACATTGAGTATGACGACATTGAGTCGCGATGCCACCATCGATCATTGCACATTGAACAGTGTAAGCATCGGAGGCGTGCACACACGCACACCGTTGAGGCCAACGTTAGAGGTGTTGGTTGTCGTGCTTGCCAAATTGAGCCGCCAGTCAGCCAGCAAACACATTGGTGTCACACTGAGAGCACAGCAACCAGACTGCAAGAGAGTCAGCTTGAACAACAATGTCGACTACATAGCGATGTCAACAAGAAGAGAGAGAGAGAGAGAGAGAGAGGCCAGCACACGATCGATCGTTCGTCGTACGTTTGACCGGCAAATGCTGCCTTGTGTCAACGAGCTTGCATGAGTGTGCGTGTTCGTGTTCCTCTACTGACCCTCACTTCCGGGCGCCTATTATTATTATCGACTGCCGGCTCATTATTATTATATTATAACCTAGTCGTCAAGCATTCGGTACAATAGTAGCAGTACAATAGTGCACAACATTCATGCAATAACATATTATAATATTATCCGCCATACAATCAAGCAGTGGTGTAATCAGTGTATGCACAGATTACTGCATTATTAGCTTGCAGCGTATGTTGCCGACAAGCAAACTGCAACAAATGTTGTTAGAAATTGTTGACAACAACTTCATGCTGATTACAATTTTGCCCTTTGACAAAATTTTATGTCGAGTCAAGCGTGATGGCTCAAGTTTGATAAACTCAGTGTTTGTGTGTTTTTGAATTTGAATTCTAATTCTAATTTAGCTAGTTAGATCAGTCGTGCTGAACAACAAACTGACTAGAAATTGATTCTCTCTCTCTCTCTCTCTCGATTGTTGTTTGTCGATTGCCGATTGAGGGCGCCAAATTTGCATCAACAAACTTAAGCTAGCTCTATTTAGAATCAATATCGATCAAAAATGTGTGTGTGTGTGGCTAGTTAGCTCACTTAGATAGTTTGCTCAATACTGGCGCTCATGAGCAACAAAGAGTCGGATGGGCCGAGCGTGTCGTGGGGAACGTACTGCCAACGTGACGCCAGCGCGCACGAGTGAGCTAATCACACGCTTGGGTGAATCGCCAGCTCAAAGAGTACAATAACGGGCAAACAAACGAGGCTAACGCGGTCAGCGAATAAAAATTTGCCATCTCTCGTCGTTTTCTAACAGCATCAACGAATCGCCAGGAACAATTCTCGAGTTCAAGTTAGAATTTGAGTCATACATTCGTTGGTTTTAGTTATACTATTCTTGTTAGCTCTGAATGAAAGGGGACAAGCAAGCAGACAGACCGATCGACCATTCGACAAGACTCGCTGAGTCACAAACGAACCAACAAGCGAGCGAGGAAACTAGTTGGCAAGAAACTCGATGAATATTTCCACGTTTCGATGTCTGTTGTCGTTGTTACTCGTTTGTTTGCTAGCTCGAAATTCGCTAGCGAAATTGTGTAACGAACGTTGGTCTTGACAACATGTCGAGCCTCGATCGAGCGGCTACTGGCTCGCTCGCAAAATGAACCGAATCGGATTGCAATGAACCCGAGCTGCTGGCCAACAGCTGCTCGTTGAACTGCCGCCGAGTTGGAGGAGCTAATTTGAGACGCGCCCACGCACACGTGCTCGTTTGTTCTAGAGACACGCCCCATACTGACGTCGTTACACTGACGACGCGTTTTGAAACTGGCTAGCTGGCAAGTTAGAGAGAGAGAGAGAGAGAGAGTCAAGACTAGCCTGAAAGTGGGCCGAGCTGGTTCAAGGTCATAGAAATCAAAGGGAAGGCAAAATGACGTTAGCTCACTCTTACTCGTGCGTCTGTGAATTGTGCTGTGAATCGAGAGCTTACTCTTCTCCACTCGCTCGTATGAACAATAAAGAAAGCACGCACGTACAGACAATGGTCGGCACGTGCTCACCTGTGAGTGTGCACCTGACATGCGTGTGTCCCTGCGTGCGTGCCACAATCAGAGAGATGAAGGGCCCATCGATCACTGTGCGAGTAAGAGGCGAATTTGCGTCGTTCAACTCATTCACAAACCTCGGTGGCGGCACCACTGGTCGTCTCACCTGCCACATGTTTCTTGTGTTGTTGGCGATCATCATTGTATCGTGTGACATACACTATATCGTAAACAATGTGTGTGCGTGCTTACTACGTGCATGAATGTTCGCTTGGCTGCCTGAACGGGTTAGTGTCGAGCGATACACTAGCCTCACATTCAGTCGATCCTTGCCGATACTAGTCGATACTTGACAATCTCAAGCTTGAGACTACCTTTGTCTACGTGAGCTCGTGTCGTGTCATGAAAGGAGTGCTGCAAATTGTTTGTCTCTCGTGCTTTCGTTACGACACGATAACGATGTGTTGTGGCAAAGAAAATGACGTTTACGACAGTCATCTTGTGATCTGTTAGCAGGTTGCTTGTGAGCATTAGTACAATGCAAGACGAAAGGGATGTTTTGTTTGTTTGTTTGTTTTCTCACTGGCTCACTAACGAGCCGATTTTGTCTAATTATTTTTCAACACACAACAGTGTTACGATACATTTATCAAACACTTACACAGTCGAGATAGAAATAGAAGCCTAGACCGAAATCGGTTGATTGATTGACCCCGAAATAAACTGAGAATTTCCAAAACTGAATCCTAGAATCTTAACTGTATCTCATCTGATTGGAATCTATTTGTTCCTGTTTGCTTCTAGTGGATCGAAATACAACAGACTCAGAAGATAAAGACATTTTGTCAGCTCAAATCTCACGCTTGCGCTTGTGTCAATCAATCGACATCAGTAAGCGCCCATATAACAACTAGTCGAGTTAATCGACGACTCCAACAATAAATAGATAAACAAACTGGCGAAAAGTTAGCTTAATACTTTGAGTTCCAGCAAAACTTTATTCTAATTGCCACAACTAACAAAGCAAATGATTAATTGACGTCAAGCTGTGATACAGTTGATGTTCGAAATATATTCATCTACATCAAGCTGCTTTCAATATGCACTTATCATGTGTAGCTTGCTTTTAGGTTCGTTCTTGTGTACTTTGCTTGTTCGCTTGCTTGATGGGGTTCGTTCGTTTTTTGCCATTTGATTCTGTTCAATTTGCTTTGCTCCGTGAGTTTGTCGTTATTGTAGGCAACAATTTGGCTGGCGCAAGGAACTCACGAGGCCCCCGAAGGCGCACAAACGAACTTACAAATGAGCGAACCAACGAAAGAACGAGCGGGCGATAGTGCAACCTCGAGACGAACGATAGATGAATAGAGCGACGAGTCGGCGGAAAACACGCGCTCATATTTGAAGCGAGCCATTTGAGTTTAGTTTCGCTGAGCTCATCAATCTTTCTTTCTTTTTTCGAACTCGCTGAGCTTAGCAAGCTCGCAGCGATATCGAACAGCTCTTAGTGCAAGTTTGAGCGCCAAGCTTACAACTGCGATGCAGTTGCTGCTGCCGACGCTCAAGGGATGGCGTTGTTGGCTAGCCATTTGCTTGGCTGCTTAGTCGGCCAGAGAAATTGAAATTGATTGCCAGCATCATCTTGCATTTCGCTAGCTTCCTCGCTTGTTCTTTCGCTCGTTTGTTGTTTCGTTCAGCACTCTGAGTTTCCTCAGATACGATAGCTCGCTGACTAAGTGACTCGACAGATTCTAGTGAAAAAAGGAAAGCGAATTATTTTTTCCAGCAAAGCTCTCTCTCACTTTCTTTTATTCCTGATTCTTGCTCCAATACTCGATGTTGCCTGTCGGTCTGTCTGTCTGCCTATCTGTTTGTTGACGGCTTACATCAGTAGTCCGCGAATATTCAGCGTTTTTTTTAACAATCTAACCGTAAGCTTGAACGTAACGAGTGAAACATACGTGCGTTAGCGTGCTCTCGTTCGTTCGTTTGATTTGGTCACCTTCTTTGAAATAATTTTAAACTGGTGAATGGAATAGTGGTGTCAAATGACGACTGTGCACGTTGAAACAGTAGTTTATTTCAACTGAATTCATTTTTTTTCTCATTTCTTATCACTACAAGCTACTCAAAAGAGAACAAACCTGACTATTAATAGATTGTTCTTCTCTTCGACTCTTCTTTTACACTCTGAAAGTCTCGAAAAACTTGAAACTTTCAAGCTCGCAAAAGTCGAATAAATAATAACAAGAATTGCCCTAGAGCGACATGTCGACGCGCGAGGCCACATTAATGCAACATATTCGAGGCACAACGTGCGGACTACGAAGAATTGTCGATCATGTGTGCCTTTCTTTATTCACGTGAGTCGTTTTGCACGTTTTGCACACGTAAGAGTTCTAGAAGATTGTGGCACCCAGTGTCGTCGGGAGCACACGCGAAAACATGGAACAGAGGGCCAGCAAGCAAGCGAAAAATCTACCAAAATAGTTGTCAGAGAGTTAGAGCTTGAGAAATATCAAGCCAGCTAGCAAAGTGTCACAGCCAGCACAAGCGACAATCAGCTCAGCCAACCAATATGTTACCAATTGCCAGTCGCAGGTTGTCTGTTCAAGAGGACACACTTTTGCAACTGTACGACGGCAAAATCTTGCCCATACAATCCAACTATTCCCTCGTAGCACCACTAATGTGAACGAACGCCAGATGCCACGCCCACGTACGCACAAATGCCATCAAAAGTTCAACCACTGCACGGACTCGATGCCGCCGTCGATTGTGAACGTGGGCCAACGGCTTAGATGTTTCACTTGAACCTCGTGACATTGAGAGAGAACAAACGGCGTTGAGATACGGAAGTCGAGAAGAGAAAAGCTATGGGCGTGGCTAACAAGTGAACGGTGGGCATGTTCTCGCCGAATCTGCTGCTTTGCTGTGTGGAGAAAGCGAGATGAAATTGCGCTTCCATACACACAATTTTGTGTCGTTCAACAGCACAGCACAGCACAACACGACACAACACAATGTCCAATTGTATGATGGCAATTGTGACAGAGAGAATGGGATGGAACCAATGAATGAGGGCGCCACCTGGTACACAGATACATGGAAACTGGAATTGATTGGCATAGCAATTGTGTGCGCCATTTGTTCTGTTGTAGCTCATTGCTACGTATTGTTTGGTAAGTTTATCACCAGCGAGAATGCGATAGATTTGACAGTGGTAAGCAAGCGAGCTGGCCGACAAAACGAAGCGCTGACGAAGAGCTGATGATCGAAAGTAGCAGTTCGTCTAAATCAATGAAATGAAATGAGTCGAGTCGTGTTGAATTGAGTTGAGTTTAAACCCTGAGGTGGTTTCAGGGAAATGCAGTTCGATATGAGACAGAGTACGATGAATATGGGAATAAGCATAAGGATAAGGGTGAGAACGAGGTTGAGGCTGAGGCTGGAGATGAGAGACATATACAACATGATGATGAGATGAGAGAAGGATGTGTCGCGCAAAAAGATGAGAGACGACACGACACGACACGAAACAAAACGAAACAAGATGAGAGGAGGAATCTCACTCTAGTTAAAGGGCATGATATGTAACAGACATGTATATATATATATATAAATAAGGCAAAGATTGAGAGAGGAAGATTGATAAACAGAGAGACAGACTGGCAGTGAGAGTGAGTGACATCAAGTGGTGCCCTAAAGTGGCCCATTTGAGCTTCAATCCACTTGAATTCACTTGAACTGACATTGTAAGTTGAGCAGCTGACAAGAGAGCGCTGATTGCGCAATTTGAGTATCATAGCTCTCGTCGTCGTCGTCATGGAAAAAGCCCAGTCGAGGAAACGCACGCACACACTAACACAAATAACTTTTAGTCAAGCCCAGCAGACGACAGGCTTCCAACAACTAGAGACCAAAGACCGGGCAAGCAAACACATGAGCAGGCAGGCAAACAGACGGGTGGCCACAGCGTCAGGCCGGCAGCTCGGATAAACCAGGAGCCAGCTTGTCGACAGCAATCAAGCTATCAAGAGCCAGCTAACCAGCTGGGCAAGCGAAAGGCCCAGACATCAAGAGAGCAAGCTTGCTAGCTGACAAACTTGCCAACCAAAGCAGACTAACAAGAGCAAGGAAGCGCAATAGGCAGCAATGGAGAGAAATAGAGGCGTCAACAGCGCACAGTGGTGTCAAGTCGGCGCGGCCGCCGTTTGTTGGGCCTCAACAACTAACAAGTAACAACTCCGAACGCCTCATGAGCGCAAAGTGTTGATGTCGACACGATCGATGCAACGCTCACTCAGCTTGTACGCCAAGCTCGTCACAATATTGAGGCTTCGTTCATTCACTCACACTCACTCTTTCACTCAGTGTGAGCAAGTGAGTGAGCGGCCCTAGATTAGCTTAGCAAGCATCAAGCAACTGAGCAAGCAAGCTGAGTCTTTACACTTTGAACACTAGTATAGCGCTTGCACGCACTTGAAGGCACACGCAAACGAGTGGGCGCCATTTACGTGAGTTCGATAAAAAGCATCGCCAATCAAGAGACTGGCTTGCTATTTTGAGTTGCAGCATATCGTGGTCGTCGACACTTACTCACTGGTCCAATCTCTCACAATCTCAACCTCTATTTCTGGTATCGTGCATTCGCCAATGAGTACTTCAGTTTGCAAAACGAAAAGTGAAGGACGAAGTTGGATAGCTAGCGGGCTAACTGGCGCGCTGCTTCGCTTCATTCGCTTGGTTGGGCAGCCGTCTGTCTGTCTGTTTAGTTGGCGCACTCGTTCGCTCATTCACTTGGTGGCTGACGAGAAAGCGAGCGGGAGAACGCAAGAGAACAAACTAGCAAACTGAGGAGAGCCTACAATAAACGCCAGCAACGACAAACGTTCACTAGAGAGCCAATAAAGTCGTCGATCGTATCGCAAGTAGTGACGTTGACGTTGCCGTTCTCCATCGCCGACGCAAGTGGCACATTGCGTGCATGCTCGCGTGCACTTGCATTGCAGGCACACGTTTCAAGCATCAGTGGCGTGCAAGAGTGGCTCCCAACGTGTTAGCCAATCTAACAATCTGGCGCCTCATTCGAGTCCCATTCGTAGCTCTAGCAGAGCAGACATTGCTCACTAGACTCTCTGCTCTATTAGACGGAAATTTCCAAACACCACGCCCACTGCTCGCCGGCGTCTCCACACGCTAGTAGTAACAGCAGCAGCTCCGACAATGGCAGCAGCAATCTGTCAGTGAGTGAGCCAACTCTTGTCGTCTTTTTGTTGTGCAGTGCGAAAAGGCACGACATAAATGACTATGACACTCACAGGCTAAGATCACTTTCGATCGTCACACACGATGTCCATCACACCAGCCAAACAAATCTCTGGTTTGTGACAAGTCAAGTCAAGTCAAGTCCACTCATCTCGACTCGACTCGCTTCAAAATACTCGTCTTCCACACTCTTGAACTCTTGGCTCGTGCTCGTTTCATCCCATAGTTGTCGTTTGCGATCTGTCTGCCTTCACGCACACGCACCACGCCTTGTCGGGGCCTCAAAAAAAACAAGCCGCTCGAGCGAGCTGAGCACGTGATTGCCTGAGAGAAGCCTCAGCGGAGATTTGTGTCTCGACTTCCGGCCAATTTTCGTTTCAGATCACGTCGTGTGTATGTCGTTGATCGCGACAGATCAAGCGTCCAGCAGCATGTGGCGAGCGATCACTTGAACAAGTATAGAATAGAATGAAATGGAAAATAGCATGTGACGATGGAACAAGTGCACCTTGAAACGTAGCATTTGCAATAACATCCACTTGTGCTTTCCCTCGTTCTCTCTTTCTTCTGTGTGACCATTTCTGTTGGATAGATCGAAAGTTACAGATGTGTTGATGTTCCAACGCAGGCGTGACCAGTTATTTCATCAACATCACGAAGACCACCGAGACTCGGTTCTACTCTGTCGTGTGTCGAGTGCACGACAATTTATAGCGCCACATTAGCGGATCCATTGTCGGGTGGGCGTGTGTTTATTGCACTATTTTGAGGTTCGCACTGCTATTTGAACGACAGTAGGCGCGCCGTTTGTTGGCAACCTTTCACGCCGGTCACTAACAAGCTCACTAAACTCCTCTTTTCTGACACCTAACATGGTTTTCATTCACCATAGTCAAAAAGTCATAACCTAGGCTAACGTCTCGAGACCTTTTTCACACTCTCAGTCTTCATTATTGAACTTTAGATTGGATTGAAGAGAGAGAAGTTAAGTGAACTAAATTGAATTGAGCACTAAACTAACAGTTTGATAGAATTCTAACCAATCAAACGAAAATAGAGCAAGATTTAAATTCATTGCTAGTTCAATATCGAGAAAACAATAATGAAATGAGATAAAATTACATTGTTGAAACATTGAAGTGACTATCCAGTATTGTTGCTCTACTGGCGGTATTTTAGAATCATAACCGTGATTGTTGCTATACTTTCGCAACTATGGCTTGGCATGTATAGTCTTCAGTGAACACTGAGGAACCACCTCGACTTTATCTATAAAACAGTATCGATAAATAAATAAACAGCATACAGAGTATCTTAAGATAGTACAACCCTACAAAGGAATTTTGGAAAGTAATATTGGAAGCGGAATGTTCGTCGAAAGGAATAATCAATCAAATGGGAAAAGAAAAACAAATACAGCTCCTCTCTTTGCTTTATTAGAGTGAGGCCCCCATTCAATGGTGACACATTGCAAGAACTGAATGCTTGAGAAGGACTTTGTTTCTTTTATCTTTGGAAAATAGTTCCTCCATGTCAAACAATTGATAATTCATGTTTAAAATCAACTTGTCAATTTGATCGATGAAAAAACACAGCAACAGCAATAAGGTTTCGTTCTCGTGCTCAACCAGACCCCAACATTTCACAACAGTCTCAAGCACTCTCGAACAGGCACGCACACACACACACACATGCACACAGCTCAATGGCATAATGAAACAAACCCTGCAAAAAAACTTGAAAAAGAATTGTCCCGATATTGTCGTCGCTCTTGTTGCAAGTTATTTGCTGTTCTGGCCAAGCTTAGCTTTCGTATCGACTTTTTTTTTACTTTGATCTGTAAAGCTCACTTTGACTCTCTCTTCTTCTTCTTTTTCTCTTTCTTCTTCATCGGGCTCCAACTATGAATGAACGAACGAATAGGCTAACTTCTATGGCTTTTCTCTTGTCATGACTTTCCCTGGCTTGAGTTGAATTGACTCGACTTGACTCGAATCAGTTCAGTTCAATTTGAAGAAGATCAGTTCAATTCAGTGGCAGTTTGAGATGAGATGAGATGAGCTGAGCCGTACTAGTGAGTGAGTTCAGACTCACTAACTCGCTAACATAGCTCAGGACGAGACGAGCTAGGACAAATGATGCTTTGTTATAGCAACAAAGACTTGTAGTGTTGCGGCACAAGTGTCTGCAGGGTGCCAGATTAAATCCAAGGGGCCGTCGTGCTTTTGTTGTGTGTGTGTGGCGCTCGTTGTGAGTGAAGCACGTTGTAGTTACTTGCTAGCTAGCTGCCGACGTTCAATAATAATAATAGCAGCACAGCCTCAGGCTCAACTGACTGTGTGCATGTTTGTGTGCGTCTGTGACGGACAGACAGTCAGCGTAGGCAGCTTGAGATTCCCGTGCGCGAGCTCAAGCTGGGCGCACGGCTCGTTATGAGTCGCAACTGGGGCCAGTAGGCTGACTGACTGTCAGTCAGCCAGTGAGTCAATGGCAGTGGTAGTTCAAGCAATGGCAGCAATCGAACTACAAACAATGGCAGCAAATTTGCTCAACGAACCAATGAACAAACTAACGCTACTGCCATTGACGAGCTCCTGTCTTCTCCTGGTTGCTTGAATCGCTGTTGGGCTCTTCGTTTGTTCGCTCGCTCGATCGTTTATTCGTTTGTTCGTTGTTCTGATTTGAGCTGAGCACCTCAATTTGGCGCCAATCTATCGCCAGATAACTTGATGTAATGCACTCGTACTGTACTGCTGTCATGCAAGACAATTCTTCATTCATCGGCATCGTTGACTCTATGGCTGTCGGTGACGTTGCCTTCGTCTCTACACAATTGCACTGTGTGACGCTGTATTTTCCTTTGTGGTGTTGTGTTTTGCACTAGACAACACGGTATGGCACGGTATAGCACGGTATAGCACGGTATAGCACGGCACGGCACGACACGACACACCACTACATTGCATTGCATTGTTAGGTCCGGAAATGCAACCACTGTCAGTTAGTCAACCAGACAGATAGACAGCCAGTTCGTCTCGCTCACTTACTCAAACTTGCCAAACGATGCTCAAAACGCTTCAATAGCCAGCCAACCAAAATAGAAACGGCCCCATTTCCGGCCAACACACGTATTGTATGAATTCAATCTTTTACACTAACGCAGTTTGTTGTAAAGGCAGCTCGGTGCACGCGTGCATTTGCCGTTTGCTCTATTCACGACATTGCAACACAGTATATTGCACAACCAGCTGATGTACTCTGTAAAATAGTTGTGAAATACTATTTCCTCGAGCTCAACTGTTAACTGTGAGCTAACAACTTTCTTAGCGATCATCCGTGTGTGTGTCTGTCTGTCGACGAATTTTCTACCTTGTCGATTCTCACACTGCTTTCTTCGCTACGTAGTTTGCTCTGTCTGCAACACGTTCGTGAGCACATTGTTTGAAACAATTCCATTTCATGCTTGCTATTACCATGTGCTGTCGAGCGAAAATATTTTTATCTACTTCAGCCTTTTGCATGCTATTCGTGTAAGCTTGCTTGCCTACTGCTGTGAGTTTGTGCATGCTACTATGTCACTGTCACTGTCATTGCAAATTTCGCATACAACAAAACCGCCTACTTGTCGAACGACTAATTGGATCGACGAGTTGGACGAACAGAGTGGGCGACGAACTATTTTGTCAGCCACTATTTTATCATGGCCACCGTCGTCGTCATCGTCGTCATCGTCGTCATCGTCGTCGCCGTCAGAGTCACGTCGAATGCACACTTTCCATTGGACGTTGTTGAAAGCTTGAATAGCCGCAATAGGTAAGATGTAAAAATGAAAGAAAGATTACTTCTATATTTGTTGTATTGAGCGTTTGTTCGTTCGTTCGTTCGTTTATGAATATTCTAAGCTCGTCACTGAACTGAACTGAACTGAACCGAACCGAACTGAACTCAATCCAACTGAACTCAACTTGACAAAGCTTGCTCGCTAGTTTGCTCGCTCACTCGAAATCGAACATGCAAATTTCACTCGCTCACACTGCTAACGGAAGTAAATGAGACGCCACACAACTGAGCGAAAGAGAGAAATCTCCGATTCGATGCACGTGCACGTGCACTTGCACGAACATACAAACACAAATACATTGGTATTCACCAACACATTCAGTGCAATAGTTCTAGAGCTTATAATCAGCAGCCAGCTGGAGTTTCGAGAGAAAAAGTGGCCTCACACAAACAAAAGTGTGTGAATGTCTCTTGCCACGACAGACGCCACCTACAGACGAGCTCGAATACTCAATACTCCCTCGCAGACGCTCTCTCGTGTTACGATGTGCCTATGTGGCTGTTACTGCCGATTACGTAATCAAATCACACAGGATCACTCTACTTCCGTTGTAGCTCGACCACCACTGGGCAGTGAGCACGCACACACACACACGGTTGGCTAGCTAGTCAGCTTGACCAGCTGGCTAGTTGAGAGGCCCGTTGTGGAGTCGTCGAACAACAAGCAGAGAGGCAGGCAGACAGGCTGCAGCAAAATAGCCAGACAAAATAGACATCTGAGCAGAGTCTCGATGTGCTCGCCCGAGGCCAGACTGATGAGCGATACCGTCGAGACTGAATTCGAAGCCTTGCCCGAGGCCCATTGTTGAAGTTGAGCTCAAGCTCGAGGCTGCGAGTTGAGCCTAAGAAGGGTTAAGGAGTGTCTCTGTCACAACTGCTCAAACTGCACAACAAAAACAACAACAACAACAGTCACAGCAACGACAACCTCTGCAGCAGTAGTCAAGAGTCGACAATCGCCACTCGACTCAACTCAACTCAACTCGACCCTCGTGAGCCTAATTGCCGACACGCATCCGGTTGATTCAAGCTCAAGCTCGCCAAGTTTCTGAGCCCATCAGTGTTGATGCTTGTGCACACACTGTTTAAGCCGGCTGCTTGGGTCCCATAGTTGCCCGTTGCTGTTGTTCACAGTGTCCTATTGAGTGATGCATCACAATAGTTTGGCTTATAGCTTCAAACTGTTACTAATTCAATGGGACATCTTATTTCCAGCTTGTCAGCTCTTTCTCTCCTGGTTTTTATTGCCAGCTTATTGTTAGGCGCTTTAACGTAACTTAACGTTTGGAGTGTGCGTGCACTTGCCACTAAGTGTGTGTGCAATAAAACTCGACCACAATATCACGACTCTCATTGTTGTTGTCACTGTCGATGTTGCTGTTTGCGTCGTTTTTTTTTCTCTCAACTTTGTGACTTCACTAGGTTAGGCTCGGCTTGGATCGGCGGCGCTGGCCTTAAACCAGTACCTTTATTTTTATTGTCAGCTACAGAAATTCTCACAGTGAGCAAACTTTGGGCCTTCCAACGCCAACGCCAATGCTGACGCCAACAAGCGTCAATCCCAATGAAGCCTTGAGGCGCACACACTAGGAGCTGAACAATGCAAGCAAGCAAGTGGCTCACAATGAATTTCAATTAAGTAATTACGAGCTAGCTGGCTCGTTCATTCGTTCGTTCGCTTATTGTCTTGCTCGTGTAGGCGTTCGTTGTTTGTGAGGCGCCACGTGACGTTTGCAAGGCTTCTTGTGTGTGTGTGTGTGTGTGTGTGTGTACGTATTCGTCTAACGTTTAACGTTCAAGTCAGCGCTCGTGAGTAATAATGGGTCCGTTGAGTACCGCCGCTCACTGTAGTCATGCTCATCCGCTGGACGTTGCACAACTTCGAACCGTAGTGTCGCCGAGGTATTCGTGGTACACGTTCGTTAAGTTCGGCTAATGTTGTCAAGGCTGTGATAGGGAAAAAGGGCCAACAACAAGAGCAACAACATTGCTTGTAGCTTAAATATTGGTTTCGCCAGTACACTCGCACGCATTCTAGAGATATTTTCACGAGCATAAGAGAGAACGAACTAACCAAAACGACTCAGCTTCACCAAACTACACCACTGACTTAACAATTAATCCATTTTCGTCATTTGTCGCCAACAACACACTCAGCTTACTTGTGTGATTAGTTTGTATAGCTTGTGTACTAGAGTCTGTCGACAAATAGCTCACACTTGAATTTGCCATAATAGCGCGGCTTATTATGGCAAAAATTATTATGCCAGCACCCAGTGTTGGGAGCTGTGAAATGTTTGCTCTCGTTTCAGCTGTGCACCAGCTCAATCGTGCTCAAGCAGCATGCCCAGAGAGTTTGATCATCTGACTACAGTCAGCTTGCTTTCGAGAGCTTTGCTCATGATCGTTTGCGATTTGAGCATCGCGCTTTTGACTGAGCTGATCACAGCAGCATGATGGCATGTCGCTAGCATCCTGCTTGCGTGCAATGCTCGATGCAAGCGGCTGAAAATCGAGCATTTGCGGCCCAGCTCGCTAGCTAGCTGCGTCGAATTGGCTCGCTTTGCTCGCCATTTGACCCGTCCACCCACCCCACCTGCACTCCACCACCTCCGCCGCGACAGGTGTCGCGAATGCCACCCTGGTGGAGGTCATTTTCACCAAGAGAGTGTAAACTTTGATAATAGCCATTGATTTATATTATTTGTGAATCAAACATTTAGTAGATTAAGCCATGAATGCAGCAAAATGTTTGATCTGAAGCTTTCCGACGATATCTTATTACGCCGAGGGGTGTCTATGAAGCCAGCAAGTGAAAAAGCGCGTTCACTTGCGACACTTGTCGCTTGAACACATAATATCACCTGCGCTAGACGACGCAAATTTGGATAAACCTTCTTTTTAGCTTGCCAGAATGCAAGAACATCTGTTTCTTGAGACTCTCTTGGGGATTCTAAGTATTGGGAAACTTCGTCGTGTTCAGAAGTTATAAATGTTTTATCCAATAACGACGAATTTGATGTTGTGTGGCCGTTGATTGTTGTGAACTACTCAGATCAGCAATCTGTATCGACCATCTCACGAAGCTTTTGCATTGTCTCTGCGTGTCGATGATCCAATAGAAAGCTCAATTTGATTCTTGGATCGAGGACAGTTCTATAATGAATTTGGACCCACTTGACGGCTTCACAAGAGGCCTCAGACGTTGTTATCATGTCAGAACAAACGGCTATTATCAAAGTTTACACTCTCTTGGTGAAAATGACCTCCACCAGGGTGGCATTCGCGACACCTGTCGCGGCGGAGGTGGTGGAGTGCAGGTGGGGTGGGTGGACGGGTCAAATGGCGAGCAAAGCGAGCCAATTCGACGCAGCTAGCTAGCGAGCTGGGCCGCAAATGCTCGATTTTCAGCCGCTTGCATCGAGCATTGCACGCAAGCAGGATGCTAGCGACATGCCATCATGCTGCTGTGATCAGCTCAGTCAAAAGCGCGATGCTCAAATCGCAAACGATCATGAGCATAGCTCTGTTGCTCAGCCGATCAGTAAACTGACGGCTGAGCAGATGCACAATTCTATTAATGTTGATTTTCCAGCCGGGCTTCAATCGTCAGCCGTCAGCTCCCAACACTACCAGCACCTGATCTCGATTCATGCGAACCGCTAGCCAAACTGTAATTATGCCACCTAGCCATTAGCTGAATCAATCAGTTTGAAGCTGAACCAACAGTCGAGTGACTCACCTGAAGTTCTATTCTTGACGGATCCTGCGGGACGAATGCGTTTATCATAACCTTCGCCGAGAATGCGATCGACGATTTGTTTCTCGACCTCACGATTCGATTGTTGCGTTCGTTGGCTTGACGCCGTGGGCGTTGGAATATCGGCGGCCACACACTTGACGCTGCTCTCGCACACAATTTTTGTTGGTCACATGAATTGGATCGTTGGTGGTGGCATTGTATCGATCATTGCAACATTATAAGACTAATAGATTAGATTACGTTCTCTAGAGTTGTTGTGGACGCAAAATTCACGCGAGATTGTCAGATTCAACTTTCTGACAATCAACTTACCAGAAAGAACACAGTGCAATTAATATAACAATTTCAAGTTGATAATAATTATAACAACATAGAGAAACTTTCGAAGACGACGACGACGACGAAACAACATTGAGTGGCCTATTTTGCGGCTGTCTCAATATCATTTTGTGAGGTCGCATTTTTTGCTTGGACCTAACAGCTTGACTGTCGATATTTTCTAACAAGTTTGACGGTGGTCTGACGTTGCTGTCTCCGTTGAGGTGACACTGGCGTTGTAGCTGTTGCCGCCATTACACTTCCATTCACGGTTCTTTCTCAGCTAGATGTGCGACATCTAGCTTTAATGACTGAGTCGATATGTTTGGCATATATTGCGAACTAAACAAACTTGGTCTTGCAGATTCTTGATGTTGTTTGCTGTCTGAATGTTTGTGTGTCGCTCGTCGATGATGTTGAGTGAATGGTCAGCTCGATGAATTGATTGTTTGCATTGAATTGAAGTGCGCGCATTAAAGAGAACCTTTGCTTAAGCTTAGCAACGGCGAAACGTGTGCCTCATTGCGCCATTGCGCCGTTGCAACATTGCCGCAGGCCCACAAATTGTCCCAAAGCGGCTCAATGCTGGCGCCATCTATGTTCACAGAATCATGTCATCGTTCGTTGCACAATGGTGTGCAATTGCATTCACGATTTTGCAATAGATAATGCGCTTACCACGATGATGAGACACGTGCTTCATGATCTTAATAATTGAAAAGAAAGACGCCAATTTGCATCAATAACAAGAGAATTGGCCAATGGCGAGCTAGTTTATCGTCTTAAGCAATGTAATAATGTGGCCAAACTTTCGCCCACGTACTTGCGATATGGTTTGCAAACGTGCTATGATGAGGGATTCATTGCTGAGATTTGTTAACATTAGTATCAGTCAACAGAGCACCAGCACCGTGTCGTTATGTGGGAGCCTCAGAGAGGGCGCTCAAAATTTTTAATTTACGTTTCAGTTTGTTTCGTCTCATTTGTAACCCGAAATTTATCTGGAAGAGTCAACATAGACATAGTAAGATAGCTAGACACAAAGCCGATTACGAGAATCAGTAAAAACGTTTGTTTTACTAGATTCTGTGTCGTATCTATTAATAGATTTGCTCGGAGAGTAAAATCGTGCTGTTGTTGGTTAATTCAATTAGCACTTAGAGTACACATGGTGCAATATGTGCATTTCACCTTTGACCTGACGGAGAAATCGTTCTGCCATCAACTATTCTCGAATCTAAATGCAACAGATAATAAACATTAGAGAATGCAAAGCTCACTCAGTAAGACGAGGCTAATAATAAAATGATGATAAATAAAAATGTTGAAAGTTCAAAGTCAGATGACTGGCAGCTGACTGGAAAGCGAAAGCCGAGATTGCAAGAGATAGAACAAGCGATTATAACGGGACATTATGGGCAACAGTGGTTGTGGCAGTGGCAGTGGTTTGGGCGACCACAACTACGCAACGGTGAGTGTTGCACGCTAATTACTTGAATCAAGTTTGGTGTAACGAGTGCGTGAGCTGAGCAAGTATTGATCAGACGCAAACAGTGTGTCCAATGACACTTGATACCAATGATTTTATTTCTATTTCTCTTGCAAATGACGTAACTGCGTCGATGGGCCACATCTCTAACTACTCGGTATTTCTTTCGATCGTTTTCATTACTACAACTGCTAATGCATGGTATGCTAGAGTCAGTGACGTTTGCCGTGTTGGTTTGCTCAACCGCTATTTTGAAAGTTGTTTGCTACTATTAGAGCTAAATTTTGCAGCTGATTTTGATTGATATCAAACAACGCATTGATGTTTAACGGTAACAAGTTTGCAATGAACTTGTTGCTGCTGCTGCTGCTGCTGCTTATTAAACCAGACCAATGACCGTCAACCTCGTCGTCGCCGTCGTCGTTGCGTTGCATTGCCACTGCAATAAGCAGTTAACAATCTACTGAGTTATTAGTGTAGTAGTTAGCTTGAAAGTGTTTAGCGTGGACACGAGATGCAACAAATGACCACATGGATATGCGATCACATTGAATGTGTTTGATTGCAACCATTTCTCGCCAAGTTAAACGCAAAGTAGTCGATAGCTGGCAAATGATTAGACAACAATCACACACACACACACACACACTATCACTCGTCATCGTTATCAGCATTGATTTAAACTGGTGTGTTTAACTTGAAAGCTTATGTTCTTGAGACGCAAGATGATGGCTCGAGTGAACTTCGCGATACATTCGATTGCACAGATACAGCACAACACACAAACACAATATTGTTAAGACTAAACGAACAAACAGTCCAAAGTTGTAAAACTGACAGAGAAAGCATTCACAGTCTCACTTAATGTTAGGCACAATGAAGTAGCATTTAGAATGTCAAACATCAATCGTTAGATAATATCAGTCATACTCATTCAAGATAGCACGCGCCGATTAGAGTTCAACCAACGACAGCAGCAACGATAAAGAAGCCCGTGGAGTTTATACACATGTACACAGTGTTACTCGAATGTTATACAACAACAATAATAATAACGTTCAATTGGGAACAATCAAACACGAACGACAAAAGAGTTAACTGGTTCATTCAAATCATCTCCACACATATGAGCGACTATAACAATAGCAGATGAGCTATATAAAAGCAACAGCAACAACAAAATAGTAGCCTCTTTTAGCAACATTGATTAGATGTATGCGTGATAGTGATGAATGCACTCAATCATGTGATTTAGTTATGAATGATTTTATTGAGCATTCTATCTTCACAAAAGCATCTTTTTTTCTATTAGTAATTTCAACAATAACAATAACAACGACAACAACAACAACAACAAGAGACAGAACGTCTCTCCACAGATTCAGATTTAGTTGGCAACAATTCAGATCATTGTTAAGTACTCAAGCGACTTCTTTTTAAATATATTTATTTTAAGATGAAGATGCTTGTCTCTTTTTCCAAGCACCAGCATCATTCATAAGAGAAAGAAAAAGGCCATAAAATTAGCCATCAGCACCGATGATCGATTGTCATCAATGGCTCTCGGTAAGTTGGTCTGTTTGTCTGACAATTCTTGAGCTCCACTTGATGCTATATTGACGTCATTCGCTTTATAAAGAGCCTTGTTAAGGAGCCAACTGATTTTTTCTAGTCGAAATGAACCTGACGGAAGCTGACGCAATGTAGCTGGCGCCAGGCAATTGGCATTGACTTGGTTTCTAACTGGAATTGATCTTGATTTTAACAATCATTTTAGTCTTTGTTATTATCAGTGTTCAGTTTCTCTTGAAGCTGGAATCGTCTTCTCTAAAAATAATTACGTCATTCGATGCCAGTGTAATATGTGGCAACTCATTTGGCGCCATCACACTGCTGACCGCCACTGCCATCACCAAAGTAGCAGCCACAGCTACAGGCACACAATGCACGATTGCTCACGAACTCAATTTCAATGTTGCTAAGATTGATCGGCGCGTTAAGCTATGCATTGATATACGATGGTTGTGCATGCACTTGTTGTTGATGCGGTAGTAGAATTCATGATACTATGCCACTGAATGACAGAATGGATGCAGTTCAAGTCTGCGAGTTTATCGATAGTGCAACAATAAAATGATAAACTCCGTTACTCGGCTTCACTCGAATCTAGTCGATGAAAGATTGAACTGTTGCCGGCACTAACGGTCGTCGCTTGCTTGCCTGCTTGTTATGTGGAATTGAATAAAATTGGAACAATGTTGCTGATCGATATCACGCTCAAACAATCATCTCAGATAAGTCGGAGAGTCTCATCAGCATACAATCGAACGGACATACTGTTAGCCGGTGTTGACGCGCAACAATGAAACAGCAACAATGCAACAACTCGTGCTATTCAATGGCTGGACAGTCAGGTTTCACGGCCGTCAAAGACAGCTCGCGATTTAGACTGCTAATACCACTACTACTAGGAAACATGGAACATCGTCACAGGTGCTGGTCTATTGTTTTTATCGTGGACGTCAACAATCAATCCACTGGATGACTGGCTAGCTTACATACAACTAATACCTATTGTTTTGTCATCGCAATTGCTTGTAATGTAAAAGACAGCACGCCATTGCGTTCACAATATTGTTGATTTGATGTAACGCATCGATCATACATATTGTGCCCTCTCCTTCACTTCGCACTGTTCCAGTTGTTTGAGTGTGAATGTGAGTGTGTGAAAGCATCGACATCTCATCACATTTTGACGCTCAGTCAACTCAAATAGCCGGCCGATCTGAAGCCCGAAAGTGCATGTGCTGGCCTAAATGCAACATGAATTACTTCTCTCCCCTCACCTGTATGAGAGCCCCTCACTGTGTTGTGGCAAATTGACAGATTGACTTTTTGCTGTGTTCTCGATGTTAAGTGTAGATTAAGTGAATGAAGAAATCGGTGAGATTTTATCTCGAAAAATAATTTCTGTTCTTCGTCTGCATTCCTGCCACTCGATAGCACATGCAACTCAAACCTGTAAGGCGTCAAGTGTGTATTGTCAACACTAATTGATTGGCCCATTTGACAGTTTAATTTTGCACGCTCTAGTTTTTTGTTGATTCTCTTTGCGTGTTTACTGTTTCTCTTTGATTCATTTGCGTTGGCAATGGCTGTTATGATTGCTGTGTGACGATATTTTTTTGCTAGTATGAAACGGACAAATAGCGGAAGTACGATTTGATGCACACAAACATTGCTAATGCACTCATAGCAACGACTATCGTAATAAAATTATCGCTATGTTATGTAATTTTGCCATGCTGTGACTCACGCTGCTTGCTATGCGGTGCATCATCGTTGCATCATTTCAATCAATCGTTGGCATTGTTCGTGTGAACAATTCTCTCGGAAGTTTGCTCAATCAGATTTATTGGCAAGATTATACGCTCAACGACAGTCGGGGTGTTGTGTGTTACGTGACAGGTTTTCTCACGATAATAAGAATTGATTTATTCTCACTTTCGTTAGCTTGATAGCCACTTTTAGTTACATGTATATACGCATATAATAGGACATGAATGATTAATCTTTGAATACCAATATCTCATCTAATTGGTCACCTACAATCAACTCAATCGTTAGGCTTTCTCTAACAAAAAGGAACTCCAACCACTCTAGTTCTTATACTGACCAACTTGGACAGTTAGAAGTTCAAACTGTTTAGTCAACCGCATCGCAATAGTCAGCAAAAAATGGATAGCGCCACTTACTATGCAATGCAACCGTATGATGAGTATCGGACAGGCTCTGATTATTTGCATCATCAAGCCAATAACCAGTATGCAGCTGCCTTCAACACTAGTGCATATCATCACCATCATCACCATGCAACCGGTCATTACGTCATACGACGCCATCACACTGGTGGCCACTACACGGCTGGCGCGCCATATCCGTCAGATATATTTGCATATCATCATTTGAGCAATTCGCCGCCATCGATGTCACACAACTTGAGCAATCATGACAACAACAGAGTACATTGTGACAAATCAAACTTGCGCCGATCGTACACAATAAGCGCTCGGAGTCAATTGAAAAAGAAAACAATCAAAGAACAGCATTGCATGTCAAATAATGACAACACTGTAACCGCCAGCAATAATACCATACCTGTTGATAGTAACAATGTGTCACGTGCGAAAGCATTAACTCGCACATTGACTTTGAAATGTACGAAAAGTTTTCGCAAATCCGTCCAAGAGACATTGAACACATCGCAAACTTTATATTCAGATCACAAAATGCTTAGTGCGACTAACAACAGTGGCAACAACAAAACAACGAGTCGACAATTAATTGATTGGTTCCGTGCTACGCCCTCAATCGGTACTTCAGTCATCGATCAAGGTCGACGACCATCGTTGGTCTCCAGATGGCGTTCAAAGCCAATCACAACTATAGTCAAATCAAAAAGTTCAGACAAATCATGCGCTCATCAAACAACGACATTGAATGAGTTGAAACGTGAATGCAAACAACAACAATTACAACTGCTTAGAGATGATGACCAACAAATCGAGCAACGAATATCGACAATTGAACCAATTGAAGAACGTACAATAATTCAGTGTTGTAGCCAACAGAATACTGACATGACAGCTAACACGATACGAAAACCAACAAGACGACACGCTAAACGACGTACGGATGGCGTAGTACAACGAAACACTACCGTATCGTCTTATCAAATGGCAGCAATATGCAATACAGAGACGTGTCATAGTTTGGCTGATAGTACAATGCAAGAACAACAACAGCAACAGGTGAATATTACTGAGATTGACAAACAACAGCAGTACAATTATATCGACCATGGCTTAGGTGCGAATCAATTGCGCATTAGCGCCAATTTAGTTCTGTTGAATCGTACGCGTAGCGAGCCCAATTTGAAGCGATCATCGTTGTTGTATCAAAAACGCTCAGCTCACAACAGCACCAGCAACAATGACAGTAGCAAACATAATAACTACGAGATACGATCTAACAAACGTCAAGTGACTCGTCAAAGTCGTGAGAAGCAGCAGCTAACCGCACAAGTTGCTCGGCAGTTTTCAGGTGCCAATAACAATGATTGTGCGTTAGCAAAACCAAGCACGAGCTCGAACACGTCATCTCTAACTAGAATGAACGTCGACAAGTACAACAACCAGATGCTTAACTTTGCTGCTGCGGTTAGCTCAGATATTAACCGTGAAAATATTGCTGCCTCTTCTATTCATTGCAAATCAAATGTTGATTTGTATAACAATAATAATGATAATAATAATAACAATATTGTTCTCTCAACTACAAAAACCATTAATCGCAATGACAACAATTATATTCAAGAATTAAACTTAGATTCTTGCGCGACAATAGAAGATAAACTTTCGGTTGATAAATATGACGTTGATATTGACGTTGCTCAAAATAATGTTACTAGTGTTATAAAACAAAGGACTGTCAGTACTGGCGCCGAAAATTTTGAAAAAAACAAAATCATTGATGGCAGAGAAGAAGTTGTTGAACCACAGCTAGCTCAATATTCAACAGCATACGACAATATGGCCGACGCACAATCAAGAGATGGCGGACGCGCATGCGTCGCTCTCAAGACAGACATATCACATGACAAAGGCGGAGCAAGTGACAGCAGAGCTGACGAATGTTCGCTAGAAAACGCGCTAGACAACAGTAGCAGTGGTGTCGGCAGCAGCAACGATGCCACAGCACAACGGTACAGAGCTCATGTTGTTAGGACTGCAGACAACACAACAAGCGCATCAAACATATTTGTTAGCGAACATGGTAAACGACAACAATTGATCGATACGTCTGACACTTGTATCTATGAGACTCATCATAATTCATCATCAGATCATTTTCATGATGCCAATGATATCGATGATGAAAATATTGACCCGAGGTCAGCTGAGCATGTTATCGGCGAATATTTCGAACATTATTATCAAGACAACAACGAGTTAGATTTGTGTTACGAATTGAACAACAAAGACAATTTACAACACCAGCAAGACAAACACTCGAATCCCGACGTGAAAATGGGCACCATCACTACCACCAACGATATGCTCATGTTCTATTCTTTGAGAACGCGAGCCAGTAATAACGAGGATAATAATATCTGTAGTGACAGTTTTGATGACGATCCACACTATCATAGTGTTAACAATGTTGCCTACGACAGCAAGTATGACACGCCAGCGCGTCGTTCAACTCTTGACATCGACAATGCAATGCTGAAACTAAAAACATCTGAAAAAGCTTTACGTCGTTTCGGTAAACGCAGTCAAAGTTTGGGTGCGCCACTCGTTCACATGAACTGTTGTACTAATTCTTGTGATGTCAGCAACACGGGCTCCACAAGCACATCAACATCAGAGGCAACAACAACGGGTAACAATGTCAACAAGTGGTCCTTACTGAAAACATTCAAGCGAACATTTAGAATAGGTCACAGTTCTAATAACGAGAATTACGCCAGAAATAAGAACAATGACAAGCTTAGAGATGCTGTGTCGTCAAGTAACTCACCTCGTCGGCCCACTTACAGACCGATTCAAAATGGAGAGACTCTAGTGGCAGCGCCCATGCCTTGTGTTCCTCCCACGTCATTCCCAGACCCAGGCACAGTCACTGATTATCATAAACATCGTCATCATGCTAGACATGAAAATAAGCTCGATTCTGAAGAAACTCATGGTCACGCCGCCACCAAACTAAGCCACAGTTCCAATACGCTTGGCGCTAATCGTTTGTCGAGTCGTAAATCATTAAATCTATCCGAATATCAAGCTTACATCAGCAGCACTCGACATAACATTGATGCATGCACGTTAGACAAACGTAGTAGAAATGGAAACGATTACTCAACAATGCGTCGAAGTGATACTCTTGATCGATCTCTATCCTCGTCGCTTGTCAAGGGTTTGCTCACACTGACACGCAGACATCGGCATAGTGGACCTAACAGTAATTTGGTGCACCAATGTAATGATGAAAGTGGCGCTGATTCGGGCCACTCATCGTGCTCGAACTCGAAAACATCGTCAACGATCGGCGGTGAATCACCTGTCATTCAACTCAGCTCAAGCTCGTCCAACTCATCAAGTCGTCATTCAACAACACCGATCAGTACAAGCGTTGAGATTACATCGGAATCATCTTCAGGTGCTTGCTCGCCATCAGAGATCAATTCTGACACTGATACGAACAATTATGCATCTATTGGCAATGATTACACTGCCCCAAAGCGTCGAGAAACGATCACTAAAAGTGTGAAAAGCTTCAAAAGTTCGTCACATGCAATATCACGAGCGGCAATATTGGACCCACAATCTGAGCACAATTATCATCATCACAACCAATCCGAATCCGACCAACCAGAGATGGCAATTAAGCTTAATAATCGATACAAAGTTGTTTCACAAGCTCGCGCCATTGTTGATTGTTCACCGTGTGCGTATGATCGAGATGCGTTAGCATTTCGACGAGGCGATGTGATCGATATTATCGAGAAGCATGAGTGTGGTGCTTGGATCGGCGCCTTGAACGGACGCATTGGTCGATTAAAATTCATCAATGTTGTTGAGCTTCATGAAACAGAAGATCATACAGGTGATGATAGCCACGAATCAGATGGAGAACGAAAAAACAACAGTGCACTTGTTAATGACGCTAGAGTGAGGTTAATCGAGACACTTGTTTCGACATCCAACATTAGACGCCCAAAAGGTGACAAGCAACGATCAACAACGCGTGATGTTGAACGAATAATCAACGCGCTTGGTTTTGATTTGGATTCGTCCAATGATCAAGAAATTGCCAGTAGATATTGCGCTATTCTAACGCTCAACGGTTATCATAACCTGGACGAATTTAGTCAGATAAGTGATGCAACAATACTCACTGCATTAGGCATCACAAATCGCGACCACCAACGACGGATATTGTTTGCTGCCATGGTTGCGCAACAAGCGTCGCATGCATTGCGCGCCGATTCACCTGTTCGGAATGACGATTATGATTCGATTAATTGTGAGCCTCGATCTGTAGACGCTGCAGCAGAGGACAGGCATACTTTTCGAGCCGACGTATATGAGTCAAGTGAGTGTAAGCAAGTCAAAAAACCAGAGCCAATTTATGTCAATGTTGAGTCAGTGATGTTGGAACAAAGCACACACAAGCATGACGCAAGCAGATTAGAGCATCAAACGACAACCAACAGTACTGTTGAACAAGTGCCGCCAGTACTAACAAAAGGCCGCACACACAGCAAGAATATTGCTGCAGGTCTGTCAAAGGCAAAATCAAATGCACGTCCCACTTCTGTATATTGTGTGCGCCCTAAAACCGTTCCTGAACCTAACTCTAAAGAACCAGAAGAAAAAAATCAACAAGCTGACCACCAATTGCCGATAGATTCGACAGATAATAAGATGAAATTTTACTATCCAGTAGCGCGTGATGTGAAGACACGTGTGCGACCAGCGTCACGATTGTCTACACGCTCAATGGTTATGTCGAAAAGTGCCTACGACCTTCGGCTTGATCTATCAAATTTTTTCGGCTAAGCGCAACACGATTGCAATAACAGACAATGAATCGACGGACAAACGACAAAGAAAAGCAGCAGCAACAATAAGTGAGATTCGAGTAAAAAGATATTTTCCGCAACAAAAATACAAATAAAGCATCCAGACATTTGAAGTTTGTCCTTGATATTCATGTCGATATGTGCGTGTGTCTGAGATGACATTCTATTGTGCACCGTTGTTCAGCGGCAGGAAATGACACAATACACCAGAAAAAGTAACGATTCAAGTTGAATGTAAACTTTTGAACGTAATTATCTCGTGCATTTCGCGCATTTCTTGTGCAAACAAAAGTTGCAGCATGAAAGGAAATGCTACTTTATTATTTTGCATGATGATTCTAACAACTCAAGTGAGACAACGTTCCGATTTATATATTTTTCGTTGTTATTCGTGCAGCCACTACAAAGAACAAGCAACAATCTCTTGTCGACCATGAATATGAAGCGGCTTAGAAAGTGAGGATGAGACAACAATGATAATCATTGTCACAACCAAGGGCGTGGTTATATGCAAGTCTTTTGATGCTCACCTGCGTTGCCTGAATTGTTATATAATCTTCACGATTGCGCTATGTTGTGTGGACAGTGTCAGCGTGTGTTGTATCCATGAACTTGACTGCAAAACATTATTCGACAGCAACATGTAGCCAGATTTTTGTCCTTTCTTTGTTAGCTGTATCGAGTTTTGAGATCGTTGATCTCTCTTTATTGGGATTGAAAGAAATAAAAAAGAAGATTGGTATTGATTATAGTCGAGATAAGTTATACTCGAGTCGTGCAAACATAGCACGAGAAGTAGTAGTTGAAATGTTGTTTAGATGGTCTAGAATCGATCTGACAAGATATTTTCAATTAATTATGAATCAAGGAGGTTCATTTGAGCTCAGTTTCGAACATTTCGATAACATAACAACTGTTGAACAGTTTTGAAAGGAATTTGCACCACGTTATTTCACATGTAACAACAGTGTTATTGATTTCATCTCAGTCGATAGGTGGCGCCACATGCTACAATTATATCTAGATCAAAAAGCACATGAGAGAGGCCCGCGCATGTGTGCACACACTCGACACTGCATGCATGCGATGGCGCGCGACAGAGTGTGTGATGAGAGGGCGGCAAAGAGAGGGGAAAGGGGACCGCTCGACAAGTATGGCCTCTGGTTTGATGAAGCGTGTGTCGCGGGATGAGCTCAGTCTGATATTGGCAGCTTGAGTGTGCGGTACACTCGCGTATATTCGCATATACTCGTGTACAGTGCATCAACTTTGTATTTGTCATTATTAGTACCAACTGTTGGCTTATTATTAAGCTTATCAGAATCGAGACAAACACGTGAAGCAGCAGTTGAAGATGAGTCTCAATCATCAATAAGCCTGAGCGTTACAAGCTCATTCATCAATCAATGGACTGCATTGCGACACTCAAGATCAAGCAGTAAAGTTCAGTCAATACTGTACATGTTTGGTCTCAGGTGACACAAACTTCCGGTTACCGCGGCTTTCAAAATAAATTTAAAAAATTATTTATTTTAGCAGAGAGTGCAGAATTATTTATTTGAAAAGTAAATGAAAAGAGCGCATGCATAAGAGAATCAAGAATTGTGGTTATTGTTGTGATTACTTGGATGTGGTCGAGCGCTGATAAGTTCATCAAGATTCACACACTAACAGCCGCAAACAGAAAAGAGAAGAGAAGAAGAGAGAATTAAAGTGTAAATTGAAACTGCATCTGCTGTGGCCTGAATCTACAACAATGCAAGTATGCCCTACAACAGCAGACAATGCGCTAGGAAACACTAAACAACTACAGCAACAACAATGATACAAACAATCAAGTTACAGTATTTTTTCTACCTCTGATGTTGTTTACCTATTGATTGACTGATTGATTGGAGGAAGGAGGAGAAGAAGAAGAAGAAGAAGAAGAATAATAATTGTTAACATCAAGATAGCAGCAAGTGAGCAAGCAAGAAAAAGATTGGCCGACGTCAGACAGCAGCAAGCGACAAGTTATGTGTAAAAATGCCAACTGGACGCCGAGGGCTCGTTGCACCTCAGAACACGTTCCTCGAGAACATCATCAGGCGGCACACGTCGATACGTAAGTGTTCTCTTTCCATTATTAGTCTCTTATTAGTTCTAGAAGAGCTAGCTATTATTCACTCACTTGAGAAGGTTTAGGTTAGCTCACTTTCGCTCTCTTTCTATTTATCGACATTTGTTTGTTTTTCTTCATCAACTTGTGTCATTGTGAAATTCGTGTGTATTCGTCCCATGTCGCAATATATATTCTGCTCTATCTTTGCTACTAACAATTGAAGAATAGTACAGTTCATCAAGCGAACCACAAAAACGAAATGAGAGCCGTATTGTTTAGTATTATTCATTTAATGAGCAGCGTCTTGTTGTTATTTGTTTGTTTGCACACGTGTACACGACGTACGTGTGTGTGTGTGCGTGTGCAAACGTACGTACGCGCCCGTTTGTCATTTGTTGATATAAATTCTGAATTGAATGCACTTGTTCGCGCGCCCATAAAACCGTATTCACTTCCCTTTGCAGTTGCAGTTGAACTATGCAGCTTCCTGTTTGTTCTCTCCTATTTTATATTCTTTATCATTCACATTCATAGCAGTGACTTAAGTTCTTTTATTTCTAAAGAATAAAATAGAATTCTATTGTGCTTTTTCCCCTCTAGATGGCTATGTTATGCAATGCCATATGCGGGGGAGGGGCAGGAGATAGGGGAGAGCGTAGCCTCTATTTACGACATACGTAGCTCTGTACGCGACGATAGTAGATCTGTATAGTGGAAAGCGCACTTGCAACTGACACATGCAGAGCGAACACGAGGGAAAGAGCAAGAGAGCAAGAGAATTTATGATGATTACACAATCAGGGCATAATTTTATTGCTGTGTCGTATGCGTCGCCTTTTCACTTCACTACCATAGCAATCTTTATTTCCTCCCAAATGGGCCCCCAATGAATGAATCCATGTTGTGAAGTGAAGCCAAAAAATCGCCCAACATGTCACACACACGCACGTTTTATATTGCCGTGAGTTAGCCTGGTTGTGTCGCAGCTCGTTATTGTTAGAGCTCACCACACAAACAAACAAACAAACGAACGAAGGAACGAACGGCCGAATGGACGAATGAACAAACGATAACAACAAGAGCAAGGGAGAGAGACAGCAACAGCAACAGAAACAGCAATAACTACGACGGCGATGACGACGACGACAACTTGCGACTCGTTGGACGTTGTTTTTGTTAGGGCGCTAAAATGATCTCTTACTATTGTCTCAACTCAATTCAACTAAACTCAACTATCGGCCTCAACTTTGGCAGCAGAAACAACGAAAGCATTATTGCTCAGCAGGCTGCGTGCTCACGCTTGCTCTCTTACGTGAATTGAAGCTTTGCGCTTGATATGATGCGCATTGTGCTCGCTAGACAACCATCAAAGTCAGTGCAGGTGAGCTGGCTGGCGTCACCCGCCACCATCTAACAAAGCGAAAGGAGCGAACAGAGCGAGAGGCGGCATGCTCGCTCGCTGTCTCATTCGTTTTCACTGTGCTCAATGAGTGTGTGTGCCCAATGCATTGACGTGCATTGACATGAGCGCAGCTTTGCATAGACACGTTCACGTGCACGCGCACGTGTCGAATCAACGAGTTGAGCCACAATGCGGCGTAGTGGCCGCGTGCGTGAGTGCGTGCGTGCGCTTCATGAACTCCACCACACGCGACGTTCTCAACAATTTTAGCCGATTTTAGGCGTGCATTATGTTGTACTGTGCGGTGTCGTGTCGTGTCAAGTCGTGACTTGATGGAGTCAGCCGTTGCTGTTCTCTTTTTAACTTTACTCTGCTTTACCGTTAGCACAACCACACTCACACACACACACGCGTGCAATAAGTTTTAGCGCCTCTTTTTCGTATCATTTCTGTGTGTTTGCGCGCGTGTGTGTGGCAAATATACAAATCGTGTGTGTCATGCAAAAGCTTAGTTCGTAGCTCACAGTTGAATGAAGCGAGCCTAGTTGTTTGTGTGTGTGTGTGTGTGTGTGTGTGTTTGTGTTTGTGTGTTTGTGTTTGTGTGTTTGTAGCAAATGAGAAGAAAGAAAGAAGGCAGCGAATGTGAATTGCTGCGAACAAACAAATTTTGATGAGAACAAGCCAGTCGACACCGACACCAACAGAGTAACAAAACAACAACACGTGCCAATAAGTTGCAACATTGCCACGTTACTTGCTTGCACGTTCAAACAGGCCGAGCCAAGTTGAGGTAAGCTAAGCTAAACTAAGCACATTGGCAGCATCCACAGTGTAAGTTGAGATAAGCTAACAACTCGATGCAAGCATAGAATAAATAAATGTCCTGAGAGCGGCATATCGTTGTCGCAGATCAAAATGTTTCCAGTTTAGTGTGACGGTAAGTTTGTGCGCGCACTTTGACATTGGTCGCTCGTTGGTGGTTCAACACACGCGCTCACTGGTTACTGATATCATGTTATTTTGCCGCTCGTGCTGTTGATGTCAGTTTGATTGTTGGACACACAAGCACACACACACACACACACACAGATCGAAACAACTGAAGCAACAGAGACAATGTGTGTAATTAATGTCAAAACAACTTGCTTTTTTTGCAATAGCCTTCGATGGGTTTGTTTGCGTCTTCAAGTGAATGTGAATTGACGACAACAACAGCAGACCAATTTGTTGCTGATTGGTTGTCAATGCACAAACATCAAATTGATATAGCCAATGTATGCCATGTGTGTAGCTATACTTGAGTGTGCCGAGTAATCCGAGTGGTTGTTATTAGCTCTGTTAATATCGATAAAGTATATCTAGTTGTCTCTGTGTTTCACTTTGAATAAGTGACAAAACTTCAATGACTGGTGGAAAAGCTGGTGTCGAAACTACTACTTTTTGTTTGCTTCGTTCTGTTCATCACAGCATAAAGTTCATGACAACAGCTCTCGATGTTGTAAGAACTGTCGATGTTAAAACGATGTTGTAACAACGCTTTCTTTTAACTGACAACGCTTCATAATTGGCGATAAATTCAGCAGCCAATGACAATGTCAAGCCACGAACAAATGACGAAACTGGTTCACCAGGCCAGAGCAGCACTAACTCGACGTCATAGTTGTAACTGTCACCGTCGGTGTCGGTGTCGATGTTGCTATTGCTGTTTATGTTGCTGCTACCGCTCACTCAAGACTATTGTTGTTGTTGTTGCCGTCGCAGATCGTGTGTTGCGACACATTAGCGTCCATTAGTTGTGTGTGTGTGTGTGTGCCTCTGTGCTCTCAGTGACATAAACTGATTGAGCGCATAAAATAGCTCATAGAGCTTTCTACACGTGAGCGCGCACGATAGACAGGTGCAAACGTGCCACACTATATTTGACGCTAACGCTAACACTAACGCCGACACTAACTGTGCTGGTATTAGTTGTTGGCCGCCGCCGCCGTTAGCCGTCGTATGTTACAAGGAGAAATGTGTGTTACAAGAAATTAAGACACACAGACGGACGGACGGACAGACGGACGAATGTGTGTCACACATTCGCAATGCTTTGTTATCTTGTTTGCTGGTTAGCAATCAACGCGCAAGCAAAGCGACATAACAAGACTCTTGGGCTCAGAGGCCATCAAAGCGTGTCGACCACGTGCAAAGTCATACTAACCATTTACGACCTTGCTCTGTCTGTCTGTCTGTCTGTTCCTTTTTTTCTTCATTGAGCTGTGTGTGAGCGAGCGAGCGAGCTCAATGACACAATAAACTGCTCGCTAGTAACTTGTTCTGTTCAGTTTAGTTCTGCTCGTTTCGTTCCGTTTCGTCTTCGTTTGTTGTGAAACGAGAAACGGAAAGAAAGTAAGACAAGACAATCTGGCTTGCAATTGGCAAAGTACGTACGGCACGGCACGTTGATTGTGTGCGAACGTGCGCACCTGTCTTCTTGGCTTACCGATGTTTACGGCAAGAGCGCACGGATTGCATGCGTGCGACACGTTGCATAATGGCCCATGCACGTGGCTCGCCAGTTGTCGCTCAGTTCGTCAGATCGTCGTCGTCGTTGTTGTTCTCGTGACACCTGGTCGTTGTTCGTGTGTGTGTCGTTCATTGCAAAGAACGTGCCTCTCACTTAGACAGCTAGCTTGGCGGCTTTCATTTACTTCTGACTCACTGACTTGGCTTCTTATTCTGGCTCGGCCCGAATCAAGTAAGCCTGAGTGAACCTGAGCCAGCCTAAGCAGGTAAGCAATCGAAAAGCTAAGCAAGCATGTGATAGCTTTTAGTTTGTTGTTAGTTGCGTACAGGTCATACGCTTTTACTAACACACACACACAAAAGAGGGGGAGATAGACAACACACGGCGGAAAGTACAACGCACGAAGCACAAACAAGAAAGGGAAAAAGGAAATCGAGATTGTATGACATAACTATTTTGGCCCACGCACACACAATCAATAGGCACATCATGATTTTGGACAAAACGAACAAGCAGCTCGTTTTGCCTTAGCTTGCTTCGCTTTATTTAGCTTGCTTGTTAAGAGTTGCCACGAGCTGCTAAAAGTTGACACACACACAGGAGCTGCCACAAACTCGCGCGTGTGTCTCGTCATTTATCGACTCGGCTCTGACGGACTCACGGTCTCACGGTCTCACGGACGCACGCACACAAACAATCTTCCTCTACGTACAAGTAGAGAGAAAGCTCTGCTATCGAGAAAATTTCCCAACACAATGTTGTTACTCTCTGGCTCACTAGCTCGTTACGAAGCGAAACAATCGATTGATCGATCACACACACACGCACACAGCTTGAGTGGGTGTGGCTACGTGTGTCGCACACACGCGCTCACGAGCAGACAGTCTAGCAGGCGGGCAGGCAAAACTCATCTGACGAATAGCCAGCCGGTCTAGCTGGCTCTTGTTGTGTGGCGTGGATTAGCGTGTGTGACACGTTGCTGGGTGTTCATTTTTGGTGCGCTTCATTTCGCTCTCGCTCTGGTCGCTTTGGTTGCTTTGGTGCTTTGGTGTAGCGTCGTTGCTGTTGCTTCTGTTGTCGTAGTTGTCGGTGTGCTGTCTCACTCAGTACGTGCAACTTACGACACTGTAAAGCACGCTGTTCCATTCGCGTGTGAGATTGACGCTTCGTGTGGTCACTGGCTTACGAGGTTAGTTAAGCTCATGAGCTTTAGTTGGTGGCCAAATCACATAATACATTGAGTCATTGACATGGTGGCTCGATCGATCGATCGATACTCTTAGACTCGAGTCAATCAGTCAATGTGTTCGACATCTCACAAGACATCGTTGCACTACACAAGACAACATGCTAGGTGTGATGTCTTGACGCAATGAGATGAACAACAGGTTCGCTTGTTTTGCATGCCTTCAGTCTGTGAGTGGCATTCCAAGAACACGCACGATGAACAAGAAAGAGGCCCCAAGAGAAGAAATGCAACCAGCGGAGAAGAAGAGAAATCCTAGCACAGGAAATAAAGAAGAACAATTTGTTGATCGAAAGAATTGAGTTTACACAATTGCTCTATGGTTAGCAATCAAAATATAATCTCACAATTTATATAATAAACACAGTACGTGTTACGCAACGAGGCAAAGTGCAACAACAACAACAACAACAACAACAACAAGGGCAACAGCAACAACAGCAATTGTTAGCATAAGTGTCAGGCATGCGGTCGCGTTGTTGTGTCACTTGGTATCAATGCTACCAAGTGCAATCAACTAAACACGTCACTCTTTTGTTCCTGATGTTGACCGACTGCAACTCATTGTTGTCGTCGTTTGCTTGTTAATGCTTGCTCGTTTTGTATGTTTTTTCTTTCTGTAAGCAAGTTAAGCGCTGAGACATTCATTCATGTTTGTAGCAGACAATTATCTGCCAACTGTCTGTCTGCCTGCCTGTCTGCTCGTCTGCTTTATCGTTGGTCTGTCTCCGTGGTCGTATGTTTATCAGTCGTTAGATTTTTTACTTGTACTTGTTTGGCTCAACAATTGAATTGTTATCGTCATCGTCACTGTCGTCATTGTCAAGCTTAAAATCAGACATTCATGGTTGTTCATTGGAGACAATTCATTGTTTCGTGACATTGAAACATTCAAATTACGTAACAACAAGACTCATCGAAATCTATTCTGATTGATTTTCATTGAGTACATGAACGCTTCAATGGTATTTGGTTGGCTACACACGCAACTCATCCACTTAACAATCTTGTTAAATAGATGAAGTTTATATTGTTAATTCCGAAATCATCTACGATGAATACACACAATGAAATCAGGCAAAATATATCTACATCTACATGAGAGCTGCAACAACAAAAAATCGAAGGGAGTGTAGCAACACCAGATTGTTGCGCAATAATGCCGAGTTGCGCAATAAGAACAACGTCCGTTTGCTAGTCCGTAGTTCATCGTGAACGAAGAAGAGAGGACGAAATTGAGCCAGACAGCATGAAAGGATGAAGGGATCAAGGGATAAGGGGATGAATTCAATGAATGTTTGTGAGTGTTAAAAAGTGTCACAAATGTCCAATAACAGTGAGCACTAGTCGCAAGAACAAAATAGAGCAGAGCAGAACAGAACAATCGAATCGAGACAGCTGGCCGAGCGCACACTTAACAATCGGGTCTGCGCGCCTCGCCTCACCATGTGTGCGTGCGGGCGCGCGTGTGACAAGCGCACATTCGTGGTTGAATTCAGATATCACGTAGCTGTCGCCTCTTTGTCCGTCTGTTTGCCCGTTCGTTCGTCTGCTCACTTCTGCTGTCTGGCTGTCTCGCTCGCAAGTTCGTTTCTTTGTCTGCACTGTAAATGTGACTGAAAGCTTGATACAACAACTCTGTGTGTTTTCACTTACTCGTCGTGGCTGTCTGTCGTTGTCGTGTTCCACAGATTTTCCACGCCAACAACTACAACGACAATAACGACGACGACGACTGACAACAAACAAAGAGCGGGCTGTGTGTATGCCTTGAGATTAGTGTGTTACACGGCAAACGAGAAGAGGGGCGTGTTTTATTTGTTTGTCGGCCCGCCGCCTTAGCCGCCGCGACCGGCTCTACTGTTGGCTCGCTTTGGCGCCTCCGCTGTTGGCCTCACTTCACTTGGCTCGCTGGCTGGGTGGCTCGAGTCCAGTCTCTGTGACTGTCGCTCTGTGTGCGTATGCGTTTGCGTGCATGTGTTAGTTCCTGGACCTTTAGCTCTCATACAACATACACTCTGATCTACGCACACGGAATATATCTATCTTAGCGACGACCCCTGACTACTCTCGTTTCTTTTCCTACTCTATGCGCGCGTGCGTGCAAGCGTGCTTCATTGCTTTCTTTAGCTTCCTCACTTGCTACCAGCTAACTTTCTCTAGTGTCAGCTTGCTAGTGTTAGTTATAGCTGGCTTACTCGAGTTGTGTGCGAATGTGTGCGTCATGCTCGAGAGCTCGCCAGGAGACAAGACGACGACGACGACGACTATGACGATGCACCACAGCACCGGCTATAGTGTTAACTAAATAACTGGGGTCCTTGATTTTTCGAGAGAGCACACTCTCAACTTCTTTTCCTTCTTCTTCTTTTTCTCTATTCGTCTATCATCTATTCTTCCCCTTCTTCCCCTCCTCTTTTCCTTCCTTCTGCTCCTTCTTCTCATCTCTCGTACTGTGTAATGTGCTAAACAATATCAGCAACATCTTATGCTCTCTCGTGCTGTGTACTGTGTGCCTTATGTCTTGCACTGCTGGTAATATCTAGCTTGTCTCATTGTGTTGTCTTTTTCTCTTTCTTCATTGTAGTCATCATCATCATCATCGTCGTCGTCATCGCCATCGCTGAAGCTGCTGTGTTATATCCTGAACGCGTGTGTTAGCAGTGTGTGTACCCCACAAGCTATAGCTCCACAATCAATGAATGGGAGCTTCCTGTCGCCTGTTCGTCGCTGTTTGTGTCTATTTCCTTGAGTGTGTGTGCGTTGTTATTGCGGTTGCACTTGTCACATTGAATCTCTAACTGACAGAGCCCACATGATTCTCTGCCGCAATAACAAGCGTCAAACAGAAGCAAGTCAAGAAAAAACAGTCGACACACAAGAAAGTTTAGCAGAGTTTAGCTCTTCATGCACTTGTTTTTGCTTTTGCACTCTCACTCTCATTCTAACTCCCAGTTCTCAGTTTCAGTTTCACTTTTCATTTTCGCCCTTTTCACTCTCTGCGCCCTTTTCGCTTCAGTCTGTCTGTCTATTTGTCTGTTGGTCGGCCGATCGGCCGGTCGGTTAGTCGTATGAGCGGCACGTAGTTGCGTTTGTGAGTCAGTTAGTAAATTTGAGAGCTACATTACAAACTCCTGCTAGCCCACTCGCCAACAAACTGCACTAAACTAAACTAAATAGCAGTAAGTTTCATCAGTCGAATGCAAATTGAACCAACACGAAACATGACGAGTATTTAACGTCGCCATGGTCTTCGGTGTTTGCGTGTGTGAAAGCAAACGAACGAACGAGTGAATGCGTGAGAGAATAGAAAGAGAAAGAGAATTAGATGCTTTGTCAAAGTTGTTGATGCCAGCTTTGTTGCCACTCAATCAGTCAGCGTGGCAAACTTTGAGCATTAAACCTCTGTTCAAACTCTTGCTGCCGACAATCTAGACCTCAAGCTTCAAATCGCCCGAAGTAAGCGCTCGAGCTAAACCTCGAGTCACTGGAGCCTCAACTCAAACTCAAGCTCCAACGCAAACGCAAACTTAAACTCAAATTCGAAGCCAAACTCAAGCACACAAACTCAAGTTGAGTTTGCTCCTCGGCAAACTCCACACATCAAGCTTGTTTCTCTTCAAGCTTGTCCATTTCTTCACTCGAATATTCGACTTCTTCGTCTTCTTTAGTTCAACTTGAAAGTAAACTTGAACGACTTGAAAGTAAAGTTAGCGAGGTTACCATTGAGGCTCACTGTTAGCTGTTTACTGTGTGCTATGTGTTAACTGGATGAGAGTGTGTGAAGCAGAAGCAAAGTGAAGTGTAGTCAGTGTAGTTGGGCACAATTTAAAGAACTTGCCAGTGAGCGATAAACATGACGGGTGCCCATTGAGAGAGTAAAAGAGAAAGAGAAAGAGAAAGTTAGAGACAACAACTCAAGCTTGAACATTCAGCTTTCTCTCTATCTTATTGAACATTCAGTTAGCTTACTTCCTTGTTCGCTGGCTAGCTCGTCCATACAGAAGTTCATGTTCACCGAACAACACAAATAACTAACGTAAGCGTACGTTTCGCTGCTCATCGTGAGTCGCCATTTTCGGCACTACGTCGATCCGAGTCGAGATTGTTGTCTTATCTTGTCTCGTCTCACTAGAGGTCGTTGTTATTAGTGTTGGCTGTTACTGTCGCTACTGTTACAGTGTTAAGCTCACTACTCATAAGTGTAACAACTAACGAGCTCGTTTTACTTTCAACTCTGTACTTTACTCCATGTAAGTATCACATACACTCAGTAGCAGTTCTTGTCCGCTTGTATGTGCTCTCTTGGCCTCTTGTTGTTGTTGTTGGCCTCAAAATATCCCGCAAGCACGCACTCACTTGAGACCTAAGCTCGCAGAGTTTGTTGAGATTTAGAGTGTTAAGAGTGAAACTCAACAACACTTTGGCTATTATTCATTCTCCAACATATCATTCTCATTCAAGCATTTTACTTGCTTGCCATTGCTATTACACACAACCCGATTTAGCTCACAATGAATTTGAGTTTGCACAGCCACAGGTGGAAATATCGAGACTTTCGTTAGGGCATTTTATGATGAAAAATATGCCTTTTGAGCATATCTTGATTTTAATGAGAAAATAAAGCACTCCCAAATCATGATGATGATGATTACAAAATGAATATCCGCAAAGTAGAATGAAAGAGGGAAAAACGAAGTGAAAAAAAAGATAAAGTTAAAAAGAAATAACCTTCAGAGAGAATTTGGACCATGCTGTATGGCAGCTAGATGGCAGCTAGATGGCAATTCTTGCTGTTGAGGCGCAACGTTAGCATTTATAGTGCGACCATTAAATTTGCACTAACTACGTCTTTTGCCACTGTGTGTGTGTGTGTGTGTGTGTGTGTGTTAGTTACAGTAACAGACACACACGCACACAATTGTTGGCGAAAACAAAGCAGAACATAAAAGAGCGGAGAGGAGCGACCGTGAGGCACCGTGAAACGAAATGCTCATTAGCGTACCATGAAGCTCGTCATTAACGTCCACCGATCGGTTGTTCGTTCGACTGACTGGCTGGCTGACCAGTCGGCCAGTCGATAGACTGACGGTCTGCCTGTCTGCTTGCTTGCCTGCTTAACTAGAGCTAGCTTGGTGTGTAAGGCTAGTTGTCGGCTGGCCTCTTGAATTGAGTGATCTGGCGGCCCTATGCGTTGCAGTCAGCATCGGTAGTGAGGCCGGCCTCGACGATACTCCAGCCACTGCAACTACACGGCGGCCACATAACTGTGTATATGTGGCTACGTATGACGAGACAATATCTTCACGACACAGTAGTGTTGTGAAGGGCCCACAGCGTAACGTTAGCCTGATGAAATGTAACTTAACGTACGTAGGTCACGTTGAACAAAACGAAGCAAAATGAAACGATACGAAACGAAACGCGATGAGATGAGACGAGTCGTGCCGAGAAAAGAAGAGACCGAACGAAAGCATGAAGCCAACGAAACAACATGATAGCTTGGAGCAAGAGAGCGAGTGAGATGAGAATGCAACACAAGTGAGTTGAGTTGAGTGACGTACTCGAGTTGTGGGCTAGGTTGTTGTAGTTGAGTTGTTGTGGGCAAGTCACACAGTCATAGAGCAAGAATAGAGTCAAGTCGAATTGAGTCACTTGCAATGAAAGTGAAAATTGCAGTGCAAGTGAGAGTTGAAGTTGAGCTCATGGGTTTTCATTCTGAGCTGCTACATGCAATACAACTGGCGAGCCAACTGGCTACGTAACGTAACGCACGCAAGGCTGGATAGGAAGGCAACGAGACAGACAGGAGAAGTGTAATTACGTAATGTGTGCGGCATAATCATTACAACACATTCACCGAAGCAGCAAACGAACGAGCGACCGAGCGAGAAAACGAATAAAACTCGCATCGAACTCGCAACCAAAATGCACTGAATCTTCTCGGAACCCAACCGAGCTGAGCTGTGAGCTAAATGAATGAGCTTACGTACAGACAGACACAATAATCGATTCTGAGCCCCAATAGCCGTATCTTGTGGCCTCACACTGATAGCAGCCAAAGCGGCCACAGCGGCTACATTGAGCCTGTGCTCTCTTGAGCGTCAGCATTCTTTCTTCCTTTGCTCCGTTTAGCTTCTGACGACGCGACGTTTAGCTCAAAATGACGACCAGAATTTGGCTTCGTGGAAATTCACCTCTCTCTCTCTCCCTGGTTGCCGCTACACTGTTCCATTTAGTCGGCCAGCAATCGCTAGCTCGCTAGCTCGCTCGTAGCGATCCGGATTCATTGCGACGCGAGAGCCAGGCGAACGTCAGACTGAATCTGAATAGCAGCGCCAATTGGAGAGCCAGTGAGCTAGCAAATGGGTAGCTAAATAGTTGCACAGATAGTGAGCAGACCACTAGTTAGACAGATAGTAATAGTGCCTTGAGGCAAAATGTACCTGTGCGAGTCGACCACTCTAGGCACAGGAGAGTACTCTCTCTCTGTCTAACTATCGTTCGACTCGAGTTGGCCTCACTCGTCCTCTCACTAAACTTAGAATAAGTGACCGCTCATCCTCCCGCCCGCTCGCTTGCTCATCTGTTCGCCTGTTCGCCTGTCCGACTGATTGCGGCTGGACAGACGGGCAGACGGACAGACGATTGCGTCGGCAACACTAACAGTTGCATCACTCACTGCACACACACAATCGTCAAGTGCTGCTCAATCGAGCTAACTGTTGGCTTGCTTGTCATTGCATTCAGTCGTTTAGTTGTGCGTTGAGTTAAGCTCACTGCAGTGTACAAGTTCAATAGAAGGAGGGTCGAACAGACACGGGCTAGCAGACACACAGTCGGCCGAGCTAATTATCTTGAAAATCTGCATCACTCGTTTGCTACTTTCTTTTTCGTTACATTCTTTCGTTACGTAGTATATTGAGTTGTGTGTGTGTGCTCGTCACGCTCGTCTTACGTGGCTCTCAGCTCAAAGCTGGCTCACCTCAGTATTTAGCATCAACTGTTAGCTGTAGCCCCAATTCTTCGATCCTATCGAGCGGCCATTACCGACACGGCGGACATTCGAGTACGCGCACGCACGCACGTACGCTCGCTACAGAACCCAAACTCTCTGGCTTGGCGCACGTGCCGGCCGGCCGGTTAGTTGTGTGAGCTTAGCAGTTTGGTCACGCCCATTGCTGCCGCCGAGGCCGGCGTCGTGGCCACCAACCAAGTCAGCCAGTAATGCCAGCAAGTACAAGCAAGTGAGCACTAGACAGCAAGCAGGAGTGGCAAGCAACTTTTAACAGCTGATCGCGCAAAAAGCGCGTGATCTGGATGCCAATCGATCGAGAGCAAGAACACCTAGCACGTGCTCTTTTGGTTGTATCTTTGCGTCGTACTTGGACGGAACACTGGAAAAATAACAACACTGCCACTGTTTGTAGCTATTCAACAGCGTTGACGATGTACTGATGCTACTGCTGCTATTGGTGCTAGTGTTGGTGTGAGTAAGTGAAATTAAAGTGAGCCCTAACACAACAAACATACGGCAACATGAGCGAGCAATGAGTAATGTCGGTATAATTTGAGAGCAGATTTAAGGCCCAGTTTTTACTCTATTGCTTATTATTATTACCTTATGAGTTGCGTTTGCTCCATACATGATGCTGATGTTCTGCTTACTGAGCCATCATGTGAGTTTACGTGGACAAAGAAGAACGACACAACAACAACAACAGAGTGAGTTTTTCTCAAGAGAGAAAGAACGAACGAAGCAATACTTTCGGGCCATTGTGTACGCATGTATGTACGTGTTGTTGTTTGTAAAGTCTATTTTGTTGATTGATTGATTTGTCGTCTTGAACGCGCGTCTCGAAAGCTCAGTCCTGGCGGACATCTTAACAATTGAATTGGAGAACAGTCGAAACGAGAATGACACCTTGGCGCTCTGTCTGTCTGACTGTCGCTCACCGGCTTCTCTGGCCGGCTTCATACACCATACAAAGCGAGCGTGTTCACCTGACGAGCCCATCTCATCACACTATTGTACTGTTGTATCTCAATACAACAAAAGTTCGGCTGCACCCTTGTGCGTTTGTCGGAGCATCGTGCATGTGCGTGTGTGTCTGAATGAGCAAATGAATAGCAAGTGAAACGAGCGCAGGGGCGAACGAGCGAAGCCAAGATGATGCAATGCATCGTAGTGCAACGCAACGCAATGCAACAATACCTTGCCGCAGGCCATATATAATAACACACGCACTACGACGCACTATGACAGCAGCAGCGGGAGTGGCCACACCAATGCCAATGACACCAGCAACAACGCCACGCGTGACCGGAATGCCCGCCGGCCACGCCCATGAAAGTATCCTCTCTCTCTCTCTCTCTTCCCCGCTGAGAGTCAGCCTGTGTGCATGACACTGTACTGTTGGTACCGTTGCCACAGCTACTTGCAGCAGCTAGCGACACGAGCACGACGACGACAACAACAACAACAATGGCAACAACAACAAACCTGACTGAAGTTGGTTACGTGCAACTCGTTTCATCCTCGTGCAATCCTGATTGGTGGGCGCCACTAACATCGATATGAGTGGCGCCCACCTACTAACTGCGCCAACTCCAACTGGCACTGAGGGAATGAACTTTTTTTGACTTCCGGTTCTGTTAAAAGCCCAAGATTTATTCTCTTGAGAGATCGAACGAATGAACAAGCGAACAAAGCCAGCGGACAGAACGAATTGCCTGAGGCGAGCGAATGGTCCAACAATGAGATTTCCCACAACAATTCACACACACACACACACACACAGTCTTGACAATGATTTCACAAACAAGTGAATTGACGATCAGGTGCATTGCAAATGAGTGTCTCTATCTGTCTGTCTGTCTGCTCACTCTCTATAGGTCTTGCCAGTAGCCAGCCAGCCAGCTCGCCGGTCCTTTGGTCGATAGAACAATGATGCGAATCGATCTATCGAGCAATCGAGGTTGCCTATGCTTTCAACTAAATTATAGCATATTCATTGCAACTCAGTGTGTTCGTCGTTGATATCCTTCGTGGACAGCGATTGTGGCAAGTGATGTTTCCCGAAAGAATCTCTCTTCTTAGAATTCTTCGCTCACTTGCTAGTTCGAATTTATTATTATTCTCTCGCAATTCAATCGAACAAATTGAGCGCAACAAATCGATTCACAAAAATGAATAGATTTTTAGTCACAAGGAAACCACTCTCGTTGGATGTTCGTCAAAATCCAATTCAGTTAAATGTACAAAAACAAAAACAAAAACAACAATGATGATGATGATAATGATGTGTGAGCGTTCCTGGCCGACCGCCCGTCCGCTACTGGCGGCATATATTGAAAAAATTGACCGGAAGTGTTTCTTTTCTGCCAGGGCTGCTGTCGTCATCGTCATCATTTGCTTGCATTGAGTGCTTGCGAATGTGCGAAGCTTGATCTGATTCAAATTATTTGATGCGTCATTTGAGCGCAAACGTTGGAATCGTTTCGATTGTTCTTCTTTTCCACTGTTCAATTGTTTCTTGCGTTCGTTTGTTCATCCGTTCGTTCGTTCGTATGTCACTCTATGTTATGTGGAAAAGCGAACGAGAGTTGGGTCAAAAAAATAAGACAATCTCACTTTGATTTACTCAACTTGACTCAAGTCTGAGTTAACATCTGAAAGAAAAGTAGAAAGAGAAAGAAAAAAGAAAGAGAACAAGTGTATGAAAAAACAAAATGACTTTACCGACAAACTGCGTGTGAGTGTGTGTGTGCCAGGCTCGAGTTCGATGCTCGAACTTTCTAAAGCTCTTTTAGTTCGCTAAACTTTAGCTCGCTTTGAAGAGAGAGAGAGAGAGAGAGAGAGAGAGAGAGAGAGAGAGAGAGAGAGAGA
>JAIFTH010000449.1:0-27591 GCA_019968535.1 Fragariocoptes setiger
TGTTGGTGTTGATGTTGATGTTGGTGATGCTGCTGCTGATGATATTGTTGCTGCAGTGTTGTTGTATTGTTGATCGCGTGATGCAGTGATTCGTGCTGATTGTATGACAGTGACAATGACGACGGTGAGTGATTGTTGTTGTTGCTGCTGATAGGAACCTCAGGGATTGCGTTGAGCTCACGAGTGTCAATTGTGGACGTAGTTGTGCCCACAGCTATGCCGCTCGTATTCGTCGGCGGCGAGCTCACAGTGGCACTTAGTGTGGGCCTGAAATCATCCCACAATTCTTCGTCGTTGACGTTCGATAAATTGTCGTCTGACAATGAGCTAGTGACGTCGGGACTTAGAGGATACGGCGATAGGACTTCGGCGCTGCTGGCTACGGCAAAATTAGCGCTAGCAGTAGCGTGATGCTTGCTGGTCAATGACTCATATTCAATGATGCAACGTGCTGCACTTGAGCGCGGTATATCGTGACCAGACAATGAGCGCGGTATCGACAAATGCTTGGCATTGCCAACGATAGACGCAACAGTCAATGGCATTTGTCGCACGCTGGGCTGCCAATTGATGGCCACTTCGGATGATGGGCCCACACAATCGTCAACAATCATGTCAGTGGGCGTGTCGGGCCCATGGAATTGGTGGGAATGTTGTTGGTGTTGCTGTTGTTCTAGTTGGTGTTGCTGTTGCTGTTGTTGTGAGTGTGAGGACGTTGATTGAGCAACGGGTGTACCAGCAACAGGTGTATTTGTAATGAACGAATCGCCACCACAGGAACGATGATCGTCCAAAGCATCGCAGTATAAACCTAATGCTTTGTCAACATTGTCTGCATCAATATCAATATGATTACTATCAATATTATTATTATTATTATTGTTGTTGCTGCTGCTGCTGTTATTATTGCCGCTATGATTATTATGATGGTTGTTATGATGATGATGATTGTGATTATGATGGTGATGATGATCTGATTGATGATGATGATGGTTGTCGTAGGGCGTGCGCATTACATGATGATGATGATGATTATTAGTCGATTCAAAAACCAGATTTTCGTTGCATGGACTGTCGAACGTAGGGCAACTCGTATCCGTTTCATTCGTGTGTCCATAATCGAGGTTACTTTGGTTGTTGTTATTGTTATTATTGTTATGATTATTGTGATGATGATTAGCGCCAGTTGGACTAATTGATCCGACGCTGGTATTGGTGAATATTGAACCCGGCAATATAGTGTCACGAGCATAAGACGGCGACGCAAAACTATTGTTGTACTGAATGTAAGCAACTTGTTGCTGTTGTTTATTTGCAGCTTGTTGTTGTTGAGAGTTTTGCTCGCGTTGCTCCTGTTGCATAAGCTGTTGCTTCATAAGCTGCTGCTTGAAACTTGTTCGACTCATTTTTGTTTTCTTTTTCTATCAGCAACGTTTGCTTGTTACTTTGTTACTATCACTGATTGATCGTTTTCAATATTTTTCTATCGTTTATATTTGTATTTATAGCTCACTGTATTTCTCACTCACCGATTCGCAAACTGATAGCTTACTACATTGATTTGTTACTACTTTGCTTTTACTATCTCATACTCATGTTTGATAACAATGTTATATTATTGTTGTGATGGCACTGCAATTGAGGAACCCATAGAGGGCTCCACATACACTCACAAAAAACCACACACCTATCGGGAGTGTTGTCGCTTGCCTAATCAATCAATATACGGTTAATGGACGACCTAACTATGCAAATGGAAACTGAATATATGAATGTGTGTGAGTGTTACTCTACGAGTTGTACTTGTGTTTGTGTATTGTCGGTGTGTTGAGCAAATAATAATAATAATAATAGTAATATTCATGACAGTTGACATCGAGTGCAAATGAATTGATAATAAACATCGACAAATATCGATACCAATTTGATGTGTGTTGACCTATCGAATGGGTCGAGGTCGAGGTCGACAACGGCGTCTGACTAATTGACGTTGCTGCTGTTGTTTTTGTTGATGCTGATGTTGCAGTTGTACGTGTAGTGAATGTCTTTGTTGTTGTTGGTTCAGTTGTTGATGTCGTGGATGTTGTTGTCAGCGCGTTGGTGCGTTGATGACAAAGCTACAAAACACTTTCGAATGTAAACACGATCTATGCAATGTGTACAATTTGCTGTGCATCTTGCGTCTTCTTAACTCCACTCCACTCGTTTCTATTTCTCTCTCTCCCTCCTATGTTGCCGCTTCTAATTTGCTTTCTCTCTTTCGTTCGCTCGCTCTATGATATATCTCCTTGCTGATATGTGGTGCATACTAGTGCCGTGTTTTTGTATTCGTGTGTGTGTGTACTGGTGTGTCTTGGTACTGTTTATATGCTTGTGCGTGTAATTTTACCAAACAACCAACTTGACTAAACTGCGAGCTGAGCTGATCCGAGCTGAGCGGAATGGAGCTGCTAAGCTAGATGTCTCGATGGTATATCTCTGTAATACTGGTTCCAATTTCTTGATTCGCCATAAGTTTGCACTCTTAAACTATGTGCACTCTCGATTTTCTCAATTGTTGGCGATGATCAATTGGCGCTTGAATGTTCGGCGCTTTAGAAATTGCAATTGTAATCAATCCAATACTTCGGCCGCTTTCATTCAAGCTCTCCAATAGCTGCTGAGAATATTAGCTAATAGCAACAATGGTTTGTTGCACGACTGCGACAACAATATCAATGAATACAAAGGCAACGACGACGACGACAATGACAACGACGATGACAATACAGAGAGAGAGAGAGAGAGAGAGAATACGTGGGTGCTTGCACCATTTTATGCGTGCGTTTATTGCTGTCGCCGCAATTGGTAGCTCCTCGTTGGGCGCTAATAAGCTCTCACTTATTCGCTTGCTGCTGCTGCTGCTGCTGCTGCTGCAATCTGTACGTACGTAACTCTCTAGGTTTCAGTTTGAGAATGTACAAACTCACACACACAACACATACAGCAACTAAATAGACTAGTTGCTGTTGTCGCCAGCTCTGCCGCCGCTTTCTGTTGCTCTTTGTCGCTGCTATTGCTGCCTGTGTCACCAATGTGTGGTACTTGCCGTATGCTTGCTCTGGTGTATATTATCTCTTTTATTTAGTGAGCGAGATTATACCAGCCATGCAGCATGCCATGGAACTTACACATGAACATAAACTGGCAAGCTCCAGCATGCAACAAGCTACATGAACACATCAACGTGCGCGCGCCACACATGCACCGCTCGTTGTTGATGTCGCTGCAATCGAACCGCGGTAACCCAACAAACTCTAACAAGCACCAAACGACACCAAACTAGTGAGATAGACAGGCCAATATCTAACGAATGAACCAACGAACAAACCAGCCAGCTAGACAGACAGAATAGGGACATGGTGAGGCGAGCAGAGCGGCGTAGTTCGCTGCAGCAGTACTCTGCTGCAGCCAGAAAAATAGAGACAGAGTGAATAAGCAAAGCAAGAGTCGCAAAGCAAGTGCAAGAGATAGTGCAAAAGCGAGGCGATGTGATGGGATGGGATGTGATGAGACGAAAGATGAGAGGCAAAGTTAAGAGAGAAACACACCGAGAGAGCGCGAGAGCCTACCAGAGAGTGCGTGACAAGAGTCACTGGGCGCCACTAGCTCGAGCTCTAGCTGCAGCTCCAACTCTTGTTGGTGAGTGAGTGAGATAGCTCTTTCTTTTCTAGCACTTTTTGATTGACTCACCACTCAACTACGAGCCCTGCTCTACTACTGCAGCTTATGTTGTGTGCATTTGTACGAGTGCAAGTTTTGTGAGATATCGATGGCGATTGCGACGAGATAAAACTACACCGACCGCCTGCTATACTCGCTCGCCAGCCTGCTTTCTCTCATGCACTCCAACAAATTGCACTCTGACAACGGCTGCCTGCCTCCCTGTTAGCTTAATAAACTTTTAGTGAGCTTGCCAATCTGACTGACTGGCTGCTCGCTTGCTTGCTTGCCGGCAGCGCCAATAGTTAAGCTGCTGGCAAGGTTGTTGCTGCCGTACTGGCACCGGTGTCACCAGAACCCAAGCCAAGTCGAGACAGGAGACGATGAATAGCAACGATGTTACAATCGGGCTCACAGATCGACCCATGCTTGGAATGTATTAAGCTTTTGAGCTGTTAAGTTTGTCAGTTGTCTTGTCTACACACTTTCTCTCAGCATCCTATGACTAATTTGTTACTGTCTTCGGTTGTTCGCCCGGACCGGAATATACTGTTACACTGAAAGATTGCGCATACATTGAGTAACAGATACGAATGAGTGTTTGTGAGTCAGTGTCATTTTATCTCTTTGTATTTATTTCTCCACGCACCTGTAGTCAAGCCAGTATAACAGTCATTATCTCGTTTTTAACACATACATTTCTCGCTCCAACACCCTATAGATTTTCGCAAGCGATCGCATCTTCTTCAGGCATGTGCTTACGAAATGTCAATCCACTGTTGTGCTGATGTCATATGCTGTGTCGATTCAAACCAAAGATTTATATTCAAGTTTGAGTTAACAAACAATATCATCAGGCAGGATACTAAGAAACAGGAGATCGATATCGACCACTTGCATTCCCTGTATGTGTTGGTCTGGTACGCCAGTGTATCGTCACTTGGTGCAAACAATCTGTTGCGTCTTTATGACTTTCTTTGTTCTTTTCTGTCCATCGATGTGAACATTCATCACAATGAATTTGATGAAAACTTTCAATTGTTTATGTATTAGTGCAGTACCAAATATTGTGACTAGTATGGAGTTTCATTGTTACATGCTCAAGTGATCGGACATTCAAAATATGTAAGACCAATAACCACCAGTTGTCAAATATAAACGAAGTCTAACTCATCGTCAAACGCTGTTGTGCTTGCTGTTGTTCGAGTTCGCGCTGTATGGCCCCATCCTCTGCTTTGGCGGCAGCCTCGGCGGCCTCCTCAGCGGCTTTCGCCGCCAACTCTGCCGATTTGGCTGCGTCTTCAGCGGCTTTCGCAGCGGCTTTGGCAGCTTTAACGATCAAAATTGGTAGCGACAAAATGAAGATAAAAAGTAGTGAGTAAACTTGTAATCGTTTATTGATTTCACCTGGGTTCTTCTTGGACTTGTGCTATTCATCGTAGTGTAATCGTTATGCTTAGATCTTGATTTTGCGCAACTCATTGGCAACGAGATCAAATTCTGAATCCAGCGACATTAGAACTCCAGTGTTGGCCTTTGATTCGGCAATCAAAATAATCATTAGACCCGCCAATGGTTTGTTGAATGTAAATACTTGAAAGTTTTCATAATCACAGCTAATGGTGTTGCACTTTCCAAAGCTCAGCTTGTTAGCTTGATCGGTGGCCACGACGATGTTCGACAAAAATATGGGTCGCATTGCAAGCTCGGGTGCGATATCCAAATGAGCCTCGATTAAGGGTACACCTTCTCGATCAATGATGAGTATGGCTAATAGGCCTGGTATGGATTTGATGAGTTGCATCAGATCACGTTTGAACATTTCGACCGACATGATAATGGTTGTGATGTTTTTCGGGGCGAGTATGTTGCCGAATAGACGTAATTCGATGTACCCGTACCGTTCGGAGTTGCCTGAGAAAGCGGACTGATGGCAGGACTGAGTGCTTGTCACCAGTCCTGCTTCGGGCCTACTAAAAAGTAGACAAATATTCGAATTTCGCGTGGTCGCTACTGCGCCTGCGTGGCCCAATCGAACGATGTCCAATAATTATCCATTCTCTCAAACAATCGGCAACATAATCGCCTCGGATAAACATTCCATAATGAATTCATACCAGGCCTGTTAGCCATACTCATCATTGATCGAGAAGGGGTACCCTTGATCAAGGCTCATTTGTACATACGAACACGAGATGAATTTCGTCGTCTCAACTGACGACAATGAAGTGCGTCAACAATTGCGCGACTTTGACGAACCCATGTGTTATTTTGGTGAAGGACCGGTGGAGCGTCGCGAGCGATTACGAGGTTTGATTGCAAAATTTGGCACCGATGCATTGAAAAAACGTAAACAACCCGACGATGAATTAGAGAGCGAACAAGAACCTAGACAGACTTGGTATCACGAGGGTTCAGAAGATCTCAAAAGGTGCCGCTATGCCATTGCAGCATACAGTGTAATTCAATGCAAGCAAAGATTAGATGCCGCTCGTTTGCGACAGCTAGAAGACTCAGCTACACGTTACATGCCACGACGTGACCTTATCAAATATTTGCGAGCATTCGAAGACTCGGGCAGTCAAGTAGGCGACAAGCGACCATTATCCTCGTGCCACATCAGTCCTGACAACTCACTTATAGCTACTTCTTCTTTTAGTGGCCTATGTCACTTATGGAATTCGTCCGACCAAAGTTTGCGCTCAACACTGCGAGGACACAATGATTGTAAAACCAATCAAATAGTGTTTCATCCGTTCGCTACAACATCAAAACTAAGCTCAAGTGATCTCAATTTAGCCTCATGTGGTCGAGACAGCAACGTGTTCTTGTGGAGTCTCGACTCAGAGGAACCCATTTGCAATTTAGACGGCCACGACGGATGCAACGTATCGCGCATAGCATTTCATCCGAGTGGCAATTATTTGGCCTCTTGCTGTTCTGACAAATCGTGGCGCCTTTGGGATCTTGCCACACGGACCGAGATCCTCCATCAAGAGGGTCACACAGAGCCTGTCTATGACGTTGTCTTTCACCCAGATGGTTCTCTAGCTATTTCGGCTAGCCTCGATTCCTATGGGCGCGTTTGGGATCTTCGAACAGGGCGTTGTATCATGACACTAAGGGATCATTCTCAAGGCATATTGTCAGTAGATTGTTCGCCCGATGGTTATCATGTGGCAACCGGTAGCGAAGACCACACTGTTAAAATATGGGACATTAGACGCGACAAATGTATTAGTACAATACCGGCTCACACAAATATTGTGGTCAAAGTTTTATTTGAGAAAATAAGTGGATACTATCTGGCAACTGCCTCGTACGACAACACCGTCAAACTGTGGTCCATGCCGGTGTGGGCCCCCATCCAGACGTTGAGTGGTCATGACTTAAAGGTGACTGGTATGGATTGCGCCCGTGATGCGAGTTTCATTGTTACATGTTCAAGTGATCGGACATTCAAAATATGGAAGTCCAATAACCACCAGTTGTCAAATATAAACAAAGTCTAACTCGTCGTCAAACGCTGTTGTGCTTGCTGTTGTTCGAGTTCGCGCTGTTTGGCCTCTTCCTCTGCTTTGGCGGCAGCCTCGGCTGCCTTGGCGGCCTCCTCAGCGGCTTTCGCCGCCAACTCTGCCGATTTGGCCGCGTCTTCAGCGGCTTTCGCGGCGGCTTTGGCAGCTTTAGCGGCCTTGGCAGTGGCGCTAGGTTTTTTGTCCTTCTTCTCTTTGGCGGGACTGTCTCCGCCGGACCGTTTTTTAAAAAAGTTCATCCAGAGCTTGACTGGTTGTTGTAGCTGCTGTTGTTGTTCTTCGGTGGCTTCATTTTGTTGTGTCGTTGCTTGCTCGCTAGTTTGTACTTCGTTGTTGGCGTCAGCATCTTCTTGGGTCTTTGGCGGCTGTTGCTCTGTGATGGCTACCTGTTCTGGAAGACTGGCCTCCTGAGTCATTTTGGCTGATTAAGAATCGTGGGTTGGTGCCGTTGTAAGTAAGATTGAGCTGATTATAAGTTGTGATTGAGCTTATTGTGAGTTATGATTGGTGGTCAATAATGCTAGTGTGATTGGCGCTCAAATTGTGTGCGTTCTCGAAACAATAAGCGGGATGAATGGGCGTAATCTTTTGAAAGAGTCGACCTTATATATTGATTGATGTGTGTTCGTGAATAGACGGTGGCGTATTAACTCTCGATAATAATATTGTCACAATCTTTGTCGAAGATCGTCACGTCTGTCTTTTTCTTTCTTGTGTGTCAGCATATGCACATTAGCAGAGTGTGTTTGTATGTGTGTGTGCGCGCTTGTTCATGTGAGCTTGTTCGTGCGTGCACTCGAGTGGGTGTGTAAAGTGAGTTTAAGTGAGCCTGTGCATCTGTTTGTGCGCGCGCGAGTTAATTCATTCGTTAGCTCAATGTTTGCTGCTTTTGTGTCAATGTTTCATATGCGAGCTGACTTAAATTGATGCTGCCGTTGTCGATTGGATCGATCGTCAATTCAAGACACACACACGCACCCACGTGGCAAACTTTGTGTCAATGACGCACAAGCACACGCAGTCACACAGAGAGAAAGAGAAAGATAGCAACAGAACCTGTGGCCAGTTTTGGGTGTGGTCATCGTCATGGCAAGCTGTACGCATGCGCCGCCTGTGTTTGGCGGCGGGCATCTTGGTTAGCGAGATGACACACGCGTGACACAAGGATGCTTAGATGTTCATTCGGTCAATCGGACGTCGAATAGAAAAGATAACACAAGTCGAAGCTTCGAACTTAAACCTCAACTTTCAATTGTGCCTTGTGTCCGATGAAGCCGAAGAAGGCAATGAGAGTTAGAGTTGAGGTGAAGTGAAGTCAAGCTAAGTTGGCACAAGTCAACTCTTAACTTTCATCTCAACTGACGAACTCTCTCTCTCCCTGTGATTGATTTCGCTTCGTTGACTTGCCACAACGAATTCAATTGAATTGAACACATAGAAATTGATCTTTATGGTTCGAGTGTTTTTATACTTGCATCGCTAACAACTGTTTGCTTGAACTCAACTTGTAGTTGGCTATAATCTCCTGCATGTTTGTGCCAACATCTATTTAAACATCTCAACGATCGCGAGTTGATCTAAACTTTCAAATACGATGAGCTCATAGCTGATTGATGAAAGCAATCGCAAATCTGCAGCTAAAACTACAACTTCAACTTACGAACACAGTTTTTAATGAAATGAAGTTCACAGCAAGATGTTTGCATTCGTTATCATTTGAGTTTATAATAATAGAGGCAATGATAATCACCGACAATCTGTGATTGATAGCCACCGAACCAAGCGGCCGCCCGACAAGACATCATTGCAATCGATTAACGTGAATCTGCACATCCTTACATGATCTGTAGATCCGTGCAGCGTATATTTCGTGCTTCGAAGACACTGTTTTTCCCGAAGTAGATAGCGAAGCATGTCGATGGCAAGCACACAACGCCATCTCTTTTGCCAACGGTCTCTTGAAATGTTGATTGGTTTCTCGAACATCTCGCTGTCGATGACCATCGTCGTCAACTGAGAAGCTCTATCGTCACATTTGATATTCCATCTACTAGCATCGGATGCTGTACACTTGTTTTTAAGTTATAAGTTGAAGTAAGCTCGACTGTTGGCCACTTACGTTGAGATTCGTTGTACACCGAGCACAATCATTCAGTGCTACTTGTGTCGCTGATTGTGTTCAATTGTGTGCGAAGTTTGATGTGGTCAAGCGCCCACAGTTGCGATGCTGTTCGTCACTTGGACAGATCGCGTAGCACCCACACCGCACGCTCATCTGTGAAGTATGCTCGACGACTGTAACGCCCTCGCGGCACTTTCGCGCCAATTCAAGCGCAATTCTCAAAACTTTCCAGTGAGCTAGATCCTTGCACTAGGCCCTTTATGAGTTGATATGATATGATCCAATTGGGTTGATTCTATTTACACTTCAATTCATTTTGAGCTTTCGAATTCTGTGTTAGCTTGAGAGCTTGTATCCATAGCACAGCGAGCGTCTTAAACAGTGAGCGAGCATACATTTGAAGCTACTCGATTAGATTTTTCGATTTCAATTGCAACGTTGCTGAATAACTTCAAACAGCGCCAAACGACGGCCAAGACTACAAGACGGGACGCGACGCGACACGACGACCACCTATGGCCATCACCAATCAACGCCGTTCAAATGAATAAGTGTTTGCGGTGCCAATGCTGACACTCATTCGATTTGAAGCTCTTCAAACTTCACCCAGCGAGCTGTAGTTACAATCGCTCGAAATTAAATTTATCGAACGAATTATGGAGCAACAAACTACAGCTGACTAACAACCACAGACAAACTGCAGCTGAGATTTGTTGTTGTTGTTGCTGCTGCTACTGTTGATGTTCCTGCCCCGAAACTTTCGAGCAAACTCAACAAAGTTCAACTTATAACTCGTCCAATGATGAATTCGACTGGCAGTAACAACTGACCGGCATCAACAACAACCTATTCTGAGCATGTATTTGGCATGATTTATTTGCACCGAATGTGTTTATGTTGTGGCTGCTATTATACTCGTCTACTTCTTGTTGGCTTTGCCTTGCTTTATTTCCGCTTAATGAACTGCGCTGTACTCTACCACACTTCACTTCATCAGTTCGCGATTGGGCGGCAATCTATCAACTGCTGTTCTATTAAAAACTCATGCCGTCAGAGTTATCATCTTCTGACCGAGCTCACCCGAAGCCAACCAATATACATGCAGCATTGTACCTTGAACGCCCTCACGCGATGCAATCAAATCAACACAAAGAATTCCATCAACTTAGCAAGTGTATGTTTGTGAACGGAATGCAATGAAACGGAACAACATACTATGCAGAGTCATTTGATGAGCATAGCAATGTATCATTGCTTTCTATCAATTGGGCGTCTGACTATCGTTTTAACTCTCTAGCTATCTATAGCTTGAGTTTGTTGTGATTGTGGTCGTGGTCATGGTTGTTGCTGCTTCCGCTGCTACTGTTGGCTTTATTGTTCAAGCCAGAAAATCAACACACAAACAGATGCATTAAGAGGATGCGTCAATGGGAGAGCATCAAGCAAAGCCAATCGATTATGCAACATGATCTCTTCATCTGACAATCTTCTTGTTGTTCTAGTTGCTTGTTGTTGGCCACTTGCAGCAAAGCACGCACCTATAGAACACAGAAGCTACGTATCAACTCGTATAGAGGCTACTTCTGTACAAACGACTTGTAGGTTATATTGCAGCATTAGCGTGAGATAGTTTACGACACAGTGCTGCTATTTCTGCGTGCGTGCGTGTGTGATACCGCATAATGTACGGTGCAGCATGTGCAATTCTATTCGGAATTCAGCCACCAGCTTGTATGACACTCAACGTTAGCACTCAACAATAGCTCCTCATTGCATTGCCATGCAAGTGTGCGAGCAAAACTAAACTAATAAATGGGCCTCGTTCTCTATGACTCACTAGTGTCGCCAAAGGCCGCCTCTGTCATTGACGCTGACTCTGACAATGATAATGACAATGACCATGGGGATCAGATTGTCGTTATTATACTCGTTCAATGTTTATATAATAAAAGCGTCAAATGACGCTTGTGCCAGCTAACTATGCTTGCAACTTTATTATTGCTAGTTCACTTCAATTTTGCAATGTCGCTGTCGTGGTCGTAGTTGTCACTGGCGGCGGCGGCTTGTTTCAAAGATTCGTTTTCCTAACAGGGGCAGGTTCAACTTGAGCAGCTCACTTACACATGCAGCCAGTGTGTCTCGCTAGCGAGTTCACTTTATGGCCTGCCACTCGCTAATTTGTTGTCGTATGCTACTTTTGTCGTGTGCAGGAGTGTGTGTGTGTGTGTGTGTGTATGTGTGCCGCGCACAACACGAAAACTCATCAAGGCACAAGTTATGGATGCCATTAGCTGTAATCGTCGTGCAATATCGAAGCACATCACCTCAATACCGCTTAATTAAGTTACGTAAAATCCATTGTTTCGTGACTCACAACGAGAGCTGTATAATCTATCTGGGCGCCATCTAGTGTCACAAAACTAAATTTTCTGAGGTTGTAATGACGAGACAAATCACTCATAGAGAAAATCGAGATTTTTTCCGAGTGACCATAGAATTTAGTGATCTCCTGAACCGAAAGATAGCGCAATGTTGGTGTCTTATTTCTGCCCACGGTTGTCGTCGAGCGGTTTTTCAAGATTGTAACACGTCATTTCACATCTCATTGATCGCCAAAGATCAGCATGGATCTGGTCAGAGTTTCTGCCTCACCAGCCGAGCTATGTACCGTAGAGAGGCCGTGAGCCTCTTAACGCAGCTGACCATTCACGGCGTTGGTTTGGTTGGCGCTAATTTCAGTCGGCACGTCTGTGGACGGGCTATCAGAATCACTCGCGGCGCTATTACTAGTCATAATAGTATCATCGTCTGATTGTTCCTTACTGCTCGCAGACTTCGACTTGAAATTTTTCTCAGCATTGGGCCTTGCTTTGCTATTCTTGGGCGTCTTTTTAGTCGGCTCCTTTCCTCCAACGGGTGTACTTCCCTATAAGGACCCGCTTGTTGACTAGGTAGAACAATAGTGTTGTTTATGCCATCGTTATTGTTCACCTATTGTAACATCAATTGTCTTATCGCTTAGAGTGAGAAGTCTCAAATGGCTGTTGCTGTTCATGAGAAGTTTGAGTAACAAAGAACAAGCAAAGTTTGTGTGTCAGTCCAATTTAAGGTTACTAATTAAGATATAACAAAGCAAGATTAATTACGAAAGTGCGTCGTCGACAGTGCTTCATATTTGACATCACAACTGATGGATGCTCCGATGCATGTCGTTGCAAGAAAGAACAAGAAAATTTTGCTCTCATTCGTCAAATCCATGCTTGACTTATGCTCGAGATTACTTTCATTTCTAATCTAAGCCTGTACTTTTCATATTGTAGTTTGCCTTTAGGAGTCTATTTTTATAGTTTTAGAATCATGGTACACTTCTGACTTGACTACGTTATTTCTTTTTAGATAATAAATTATAACGAGATTGATAACTACACATCACATGATGTGAGACTTCATTTTGAAATTTTGCATTGGAACAAATCTCAAAAATAAAGATATATGTTGAATTTAACTCTTCTAATACTCATAAAATAAGCACCTACATGAATGTTCTGACACATTGAATAAAGAGAATAATGATATCTAAAACAAATTTACTTTTATTAACTTTGTGTGTGTCAACGAGAACAACAACAAGCACTCACTAACTCACAATTATCAATTTTTCGCAAGTACTCTTTCAGTCTGCCACTCATATAGATGTGATAGTCATGATATGATTGTTCTAACCCAGTCGCCATTCAGTGAATAAAGCTGTTGCTGCTAATTGTTCAGGTCTGATATATTTACATGATTGGGTAGCATGGTATAGTGGAAATTAGCTTGTGAGCTTTCCTCACTGCTACTGGGTTTCGTTGGACATCGTTGATAGAGAACTGAGTCAGGTATGAAAGTAGCCACCAATGTGGCCAACATCACAAGCAACGCACCAAACAGAAATGGTGGTCCGACAATAAATCTGTCACCGTTTTTGTTGTGCAATTGTCTTACTGAATCTATACTGCTGCCGCTGCTGTCGAATTCTTTTGAGCGGTGATGGCCTCCAAATCCCATGATGGGCTGAAGGTCCATTGATGACGGCGACATCATGGACGACGTAGGGTTAGCATACACATCGACATTGAAATAGTTGAACAAAATGCCAAACATTGCAGGACCTATCCCGCCGCAGAGACTTCTAACTCCAGTGATCATGCCTTGCGTGCATCCTTGCTTGTCGGGATCGGCATACGTCGATACGTAAGCGCTGATGGCCGGATAGGTAATGCTGCTTAAGCTAGCAATTAAGCCCGTGAACCACATTAAATATTGGCTACGTCCAAAGCTTAGCAAGAGAAGTTGTACAGCTTGCATGACCAATCCGATAAGAATGGTTTTCTTTCCACCAAATCGCTTGATCAGGTATATCAAGAGCAGGGTCTGAGAGATGACGGACGCTAATCCAACGCATGCTATAAATATTGCCACTTTTTCTTCCGAAAATCCAACTACTAACTTTAAATACACGAAGAAACAAGAATACTGGCCAGCTTCAGGGAGATACGATAGGAATACGGCCAAACAAAGAGTCCATATCATAGAGTCGTGTCCTATCTTCTTGAATGTGGAAAGTGGGGCAGCTTGCTCCCAGAGTGAGGACGGTTGGGGGCGATACTTCTCAGGCAACGATTCGGGAACAATAAAGTATACAAATAAGAGGTCCACTACAGCCACCAAGGTGGCAATCAAAATGACTAGGTTATCGCCGTAGTGGCTGCTGAGGTAGGCTCTTAGGCACGGTCCAAAGATCATACTGGCTGCGAATGTTGCCGACACTTGACCATAGGCAGAACTCCTGTCTGAATCCGTAGTGAGATCTGCAACGTAGGCGAAAACAATTGAGAATGTGACTGAAAACAATCCAGACACAGCAATCATTATGAAAAACCACCTACGGTCAGGCAATGTGTGCATTAGTAGTTTTGACGACGCGTCAAAAATAATTTGCATAAAATAGAAAAGAAACTTAACACTTGTTAATATTTCAATCAAACCATGGTGGCACTTGTTGAATGAGACTGTCGAGGCTCATCGAGCAATCCTACTCACCATGAGCTGATCAGCATCACTGGTATGGGTAGGCACGTGAATAGGACAGTGATCATTAGAAACAATTTGCGTCCCAACACATCGCTGCAATATCCTATCAATGGACTTGTCAGAAATGACAGGGTACCCTGTAACAATGGAACGGTAATAATTTTGAATTAGATACAAAGGATGACGTTGCAATGAGCTGATTAAAAATCGTCGCTCGACCTACTTTGATACCCCATATGACTCCGTTGATGGTGAGTGTTTGATTGGGAAATGTTTGCTTGAGCGCAGCAATAAGCGGTGTTGTGAGCAGACCCCAGGCGAAAAATTCGGCAAATATCACAAAAAGAACATGAAGGATACTAGGCCGGCCCACACCCTTCTTTAGTTGGATCATTTTTGCTAATCTTACTAAGGCAAGGTTCCTTATTCGAGTCATGGTGCTTATGAACCGTTAACGATCAATAAATTTAGATCAAGATCTTTTGTTATTTTTCGCACCGCAACGTGGCGCTTCTATCGTCGCCTCTCAATGCTTGCAATGGTTAGTCCCTGAAATTCGCATCAGCACGATGAATCATCGTGCTGATGCGAATTCATCTGCGGCATTGCATGAGTCAGCTGTGCCACATATTATTCGGAGAACGAATGGGTGTAGATTTCCCAATGGAATTTAATGATGTTACATAAATAGTTGTTAAAAATTATTTTGCACCTTGAAACTTTTTTGATTCTAAACTTTATTACATATTCTTGTCGTGATATAGCCGCTCCGTTGGTATTTTGTCCCTTCATCAGGCAATAAAATTAAAATTTACATGAAATCTGTTCGTGGTCAAATAGGATGAGCGTTAAAAAGTCCAAAGCGATGATCAGCTGAGTGTGGGTTTGACAGTGCTTACGCACGAACGCCGCTTATGGATCATTTCGAATATTTCATTAGCGTAAGCCGCCTCGGATGCCGATTGATGAATGTCACTATTTCAGTCCATCATTTCTTCTTCATCTCCCTCTCACAACAACAACCATGATTTTATTAGAGATCAACAATCGTGTTGTCGAAGATGTATTACGAGTAAAAAGCTCTGAATTAGAGTCAGGACAGAAACTTGAATCTGTTGATGTTACGGTTGCAGATTTTGATGGTGTATTGTTCCATTTGTCAAACCCCGAGGGTGACAAATCCAGAATTAGAGTCAGCATATCCCTCAAATTTTTCCGAGACCTCCAAGAGCATGGTGCCGAGGACCTATTGAAGCGTATCTATGGAAATTTGCTATTACCAACACCTGAGGAAGGCTTCAACGTTAGCTTACTGATAGATTTGAAAGCAATACCTGCCGATGAAAAAGAAAGCCTGATCAAAAATGTGGGCCTTCTCAAGCGCAACTGTTTTGCGTCTGTATTTGAAAAATATTTTGAATTTCAAGAATTAGGGGAAGAAGGTCATAAGCGAGCTGTCATACACTATAGAGACGAAGAGACACTCTACGTAGAGGCCAAATCTGACAGAGTTACAGTGATATTCTCGACCGTGTTCAAGGACGAAACTGACATAATATTAAGCAAGGTTTTCATGCAAGAATTCAAAGAAGGACGCAAAGCTAGCCATACCTCGCCACAAGTTTTATTTTCACACAGAGAGCCACCGTTAGAGCTCAAAAATACGGATGCCAAAACCGGTGATAACATTGGTTATATAACATTTGTATTATTTCCAAGGCACACAAACCGGCACGTTCGTGAGAACACAATCAATTTGATCCACATATTCAGGGATTATTTACATTATCACATAAAATGCTCCAAAGCGTACATTCACTCAAGGATGCGTGCAAAAACGGCCGACTTTCTCAAGATTCTCAATCGAGCGCGCCCTGAAAAGAAAACAACGGAGAAAAAGACGATTACTGGACGCACGTTTAATCGCAACTTTTACTGATACATACGTGAAATCATTATTGATGAAATCACAGAGATTAGGTGCACGATGAATGCTTGTAATGGCAATTGCGAAGGGCTCGCAGTATAGCCTAACGATGATGCTTGATCAGCTAAATTTTCAAAAGAGATTAAAAGGATTTGGTTAGATTATTTATACCTAATAATTTGAGTACTTATTATGACTAAAGACATAGACAATGTTGGTGGGCGAATTGCACTTACTTTTGTGAGACACTTTTCGTATCTTTCCGTTAGTTTCATGATTGGAAATTTGTCTAGCTCTTATGGCCTGCATGTATTTTTCATCTGCTCGGTTGAATGGGATACATCAGAATCAAATGACGGAAGAATAGTAGTTGGAGAATAAGCTTGGATATGTTAACAGAGAGAAAAATAATCTACGCAATTGGTTGCTATACAAACCATAAACAACACGATTTTGAGCATTGACATTTGGAGCCCATGAATCTAAGGAATGCGTGATATGAGCACTTGGAGTTGTAGCGTAAACTGGAGTGCGTACTGGCACGAATTTCCCTTTGATTTGAGTGGATTGGTCTTGGTTCCCTGAGTACAGATCACCACTTGGACGTTGAGGCAAAAATTCAGGTGATTTGGCGATCTCTGCAATTGAATTGAATGAAAGAAAAACTCAATAGTTAGAATGTAGCTTTATCGGTAGCTTGTGGATAAATTCAACAAAGTAAAGTTAGAGAAGAATTTAGGGCGTCATAAATCTCACCTCTGATAGTAACCTGTGATTCAGAAACTCCCAGATGATTTCTGGCACGGCACAAGTATCGACCAAAGTCTTGTCGCCTGATCGCAGGTATGAACAATTTCAATTGAATGATTTGTTGATTTGAAAGCATCGTTTGTTTGACTGTCACGTACGATGGATTAGACACCAATGATGTCGTAGCTGAAACTTGCCGATGACGATCGACTGGTCGATCATTGCCATTGTCATTGATGTCGCCAGAACCGATATAATCCATTTGACTTGCTTTGTTGTGATCGCTGTTGATGGTGCCGACCATAATCGAGCGTGGAACTAGACGTTGGTGTAAATATTGATGAGGGTGCGAGGCTGTTTGATCATAGGCTTTATTATGTTGCTGTTCTTGTTGGCTGTTGCTGAGGACACCTTGCTGTTGTTCGTGACCATTGCTGTTGAATGTAGAAACAGCAGCAGCATTCATGGAGGGCATGAGCTCAAGTTGATCGTTTGATGAATAAGGTGAAGAGGAAGACACAATGTTGTCAGTACCACCCTGTCCTGACGTGGACACTTTGGACCAATAATTGTCAGAACGAGGGAACGCCTCGATAAGGCACTCAAGTTCAACGGGATCACCGACGCTGGCCGAAATAAATTGATTGGCAACACGAGTATGAGGACCAACTGTGTTTGGTTTTATGAGACGATAACCACGTAGATGAGATAATGTTAGCTTCACGTGACAACAAGTGTATGAATTTTGCAGTGGCTAAAGCAATGATAGAAACTTACAATTGATAGACAAGGGAATGCGTCGAGTGGCCACGGGTGGTATACCGTTATTGGCAGTGCACACATAAACACCACTAAATGTGCGATCCACGTAAATCATTGTGAGCCGTTCACTCTGATAATGGCCCCTGTCCACTGCATTGCGTATCATTGTGATTGTGATTGTAGTTTAGCGTTGCATTAAGTTCGGTGTTAGGATAAGAGTTGAATTCGTTAGTAAGCGTGTCACATACACACAGTGTTAGGCATTTTGGAGGAATAAAACTTTTTTTCGTCAGCTGCATCGGGTTGTTGACTCACCCAAGTTGTTGTAACTTGTAGTGTCTGATGAATGCGACTCGCCGTTGTGATCATCGCCGTGCGAGCCAACATAATTACGATTGACTCCCGACAATAGTATCGGCTGTCCGTCCTCTCGTTTCCACGTAATATTGGCTTTTGGTGTTGAGCTTGATTTGCACGTCAATGTAACATTGGACCGTTCATCGACTTGTGTCTCACCACTCGAGTACTGTGGCAATATTGTGGGCGGCGTGACGACTTCAAGAAAGCCAGTGATATTCTTCGTTGGCACAGTGTTGATTTGACATTGATAGTGGCCCTGTGTGATGATTGGCATGACAATAGGTAGTTGGCATGAGCCGAGAATTGAAACGTGCAAAGAGCAATCGAGCGCCATGAAAAATCAATCAATAATTGAGCATAATGAATAGGGTTAGTGCATATAACTGAAAAGAGGTTAGCTTACAGACGACCCGATAATATCACGAGCAATCGGTGCTTTGATCAGTGATTCAGCTTTGCTGGTATGAACACATTTCAACAGACAGCTATGACCCTCACAGTTCAAGCATAACACGCAATAAACACATTTGCTGCATTCAATCAATTGTGCATCGATTTGTGCTAGAAGTGTAAGCAGGCGATAGATAGATTTTGAATTCACACAATGCCGCCATTGTGATTCAATGAACGTTGAATGTGCTTCGAATTTGCTTACCCTGTCAGATTGTTGCACATCTTTAATGTGCAGCACCCATTTGCGTTGTTCCTCGTCGGGGATCAGGAATATGCGATAGTTGGTGGTGATTATATTTGTGTCAATGCTCAATATGGTACGCGTTTCTTGCTTGAGCCAAGCCACCTGTGTAAGCAACGACATTAAAGATCACAAAACGAGAGATAGATTGAACAAGAGAGTGGCGATTAGTTTCTCGGTCTTGGTCTTTATTCCCACTCTATCTATAATGTGAAATTTCATAATTTAGCACAGAGTTAATCAATTATGTTCATTCTGAACGCATAACCTCGGGCGGAACAGCAAAAGAAAATGAAAATTAATTCACTTTGAAAAAAAATTTGCCCTCTGCTTGAAACCTAAACAGATGTTTCACTTAAAGACAAGATCATATCTGTTGAGAGTATAAGCTTTTGAGTGTGCTATAAGATGAAGATACCTATAAGAGTAGCCATCTAGTTGTCATTAACGATGACAATTTACATGATAAATGAAAATGACTCATTACAGGGTATTCGGTGCCCACACCTTGTTTTATATCATTGTTGCTACTGCTATGGTTATTGTTATTAAATGTTGCCGTTCCTAGTTGACCTCCACCATAGCTGGCCATCTAAACTCATTTGCCGCAGCTAACTGAGCTAAGGATAACTACTGACCGCTAACAAAAGGCTGGAAAAAGAATTAAGAAAACACACGGGCAACGTTCGCGCTCGGAAATTTAGCTTATCACGTGCAATAGAACGATAGCTTAGCTTCTGGCTAACAGAAAGAAATCTAAGAAGCACAGCAGCAACAACAACTATAGTTTGACGACACGAATACTAACGACACCGACGACGACTAATGATTCTCTCAGGTCGCCTTACTCGCTTCTGACTACGCAATCTCAACGTAGAGTTGGCCACAGTGTGCTCGTAGTCATCGCCACAATGAGCGGCTACTGCTGCTCAATGAGTGTCTAATGATTATCTTGTTTCTCGTCGTTGTCGTCGTAAATAGCAAGCAAGCACGCTTGTCACCGTTGTTGGTTGGCCCCACCTTTTAGTCAGTTTAGGTTTCAGGCTGGTCTTGCCGTTTAGTTTGCTGTGTCTCTGCTTATGCCTGCGCTAAATATCCGGTCGCCCACTTGCTCACGAGCTTAGCAAGCTCGCTCACTGAGCTTATTATTTAGGTCGCTTGCCAATGTTGGCCATTTGTTCCGGAACGGACACATTTGACAACACATGCCACGCCCCTGTGGACCAACAAACAAAATAGTGCATGTTTAAATGCACAACACAACAGCTACAACAACGACGCTATTGCTAAGAGAGCAACAGCAACGTCTCATGGCATGGCGTCTTACCGCATTGATTGCCACCATTGTTATTATTATTATTATCATTATTATTATCGTCGTTGTCGACATTGAATAAAGGGAGTCATTATTAAGTCACAAGGGAGTCGCTAGTTCAACCCTAGTTGCTCTTGTTGTCTTGGCTTTTACAACAAGCTGAATTTTATCGTTGCCATGCAAGCTCCACTATGTTTTAACACGCATTCCAGAGTATGCATCTTTCACGTCAACGTGGGCAGCTCATTAGTGTGGCAAGGCAAGCAATATCACAAGCATCTCCTGTCCCCTGAACTTGCACTTGCACTCAGGTGTACTAGAACTTAAACTTAGAACTCGTTTACAAACCTGAACAAGATAAGTCTAATCCCAAAGTCTCTGAATTCCATTCCACTCTACGTCGATCGTCGGCGTATTTCGTCGACCGTAGATTGTCGTCGTAAAGCATGGGAACGATAAAAGGCGTGTAGAATGAAGCTGATTTCACATCGTGTAACTTTGATGAGGCCAACAAACGAACGGACAAGCTACGTCCTAACGTAAGCGTGCGAATGTCGATACCTGCACCATGCCGGTGTGGAAGTTTCATGCGTAATGCGATGTTACGTGCTATATTGTGACAGCACGTGTTGTGTTGGTGTCCGATTGGATTGGATTGGATCGAGTTGAATGGGACTGGTTCGTCAAGGCTGAATGCTCGATATGTGAACCTTGCTAACTTGCTAACAACAATCTTTTGTTCTTGCTTTCGTCTTTGCTCTTGAGATAACAACGCCACTATCAATATCAATTGATTTGGCCATTGCAATTGTAATTGAAATAGCACACAAAACAGCACTTCATTTGCACTCGATGGCATCAGAAGATAACAATTTCGTTGCTTGTTCTGTTGTTGCCGCGGCAGCAGGTCCGACACACCTTGTTGCTGCTGTTATTGTTGATACATAGCATGAATACGGCACAGGCGATAAATACCAGGATGGCACGTGTAAAACGCTCGCTTGGATGCGCCTTGTTCTCCTACTGCCTTAACAACAACGATTGATTGATTCCCTTCGCCTCACCTCGCCTTGCTTCGAATCAATCGCTATTGATTGTCTTTGTACTTTATGTTGCTATACATTGATGTACATGTTACGATAGACACAAACACACGCACAGACACACAGCTAGTGTTTGTGATTGCCTGCGACACGTGGGGAGCGTGAATAGCGAACAAACGTGTTCGTTGTTGCTGGTCTAGTGAGTCAGTGAGTTGGACGCTTGGTGACCAGCGTCTATCTAACACACCTTACGACTTCCATCTCATAGTTGGCAGCGTGTAACATTGCGTGAAGTTGGACATAGTTTGATGGCACGCTTGCTTGCCTGCATCAACGACAACGACAATAACAACAAACGATCAATTCGAACAGAAAGCAAACAAGCGAGCAGCGTCAATCAGCACATGCACCTACGTGCAAGCGACACGTGCAGCAGTAGGCCACTGACTGACGTCAGCAGCATTCTGTCCAATAGATTGTGTACACCATTCAACACTTCTTTGCCTTTGCTTGTTGGTGTATAGTCGCGCAATCACTCAAGTGTGTCGAGCACGATTTGTTCTATAGCCATTAACAATTCATATTGGAACAACACAATTCATATTGGCCCTCCACAGCTAGTTATTTGCAAGTTGTAATTTGTGGACACTCATAGCTTCACTCGGCCCGTGAGCTATGAACGCCTAAACAAGTTACTGATAACATCTTATGTGTTCGTTCTTAGATGTGACAACAACTGTATGTGGCACAATAACTGTATTTTGTTGAGAAGTTATTTTTTTTCTCTAAGGAACACGCAAACTTTCACATCTTGGCGTATACTAGTTTTCACTTTCTTCCGTTCTTCTCGTATCGATCCACTTGGAACGGAACGAAGGATAAAACAGAACAGAACCAAGTTGCGAGAGATAGATTGGTTTGTTCTTTGTTTGGGCTACTCAGTCGAGTTAGTTTGTTCGGAGTTGAACTACAAAATGAACAGCTCACATAGTCAGTGGCTGCAGCACGTGTTGGTTGGCCATCACGCGATGGCACGTTTTCTGTCGCGCACCCACTCACTCATAGCCTTTCTAGAGCAACACACCTTTTTAGCTAGCACACATTCTTGCTGGCTAACACATTCCAAGCAGCATCTCAAAGCACCGATCGCAAAGCATTAACATTCGGCTCGTGCGTGTAAGCAACCAACAAGACAACTGCCACGCGATCCAGTCGTTTGCTCGCTTGTTCGTAGAATTTCACAGGTTCACTCATTTGGTTGCTGTCTAGCTAACTTGATGCTCGGTTGGCTAGATTCGCTAGAGCAGGCTGGCTGGCAGACTGATTCGGTCTACTGACTGAAATGGACTTTACATTGATGTTCAAAATTTGCAACCCAAAATGTTGCCACGCACGAAATGTTGAGCAACATTTCAAGTGAAATCTACCGAACTGAAGCCAAGTTAGATGTAAGCGCGCGCGCGCGCGCACACACACACACACACAGAGTTTTCTTCCCTTGTGAGCTAGCGCCCCTAATTGAGAGCATCTGTATGTGTGTGTGTTGCACTGGGCTGCTCTGCCCTGTGTGATCGAGCAAACAATTTGCCAGCCGACATTACCATCATGTTGTGATCGTTTATCGTTATGTTTCATCGGTATGTTGTATGTTTATCGAGTAAGAGTTACTATCAAGTGAACGAATCGAATGATGAGAGAGAGAGAGATTCCCCTTGTCTTTTATTTAAATAGAAGTGACTTTGGATAAAAATAAAGAGTCAGTCTCACGTTACACAGAAAACAGGACAGCACAAAGTATCTGTTTAATTTCGATTCCTATCCAACTAACTATTACGAGAGTATCACAATCATTTTACATGTACACGAAAGTAACAAGGCATCAGCAGCTCTCTATTCTCTTACACATAGTCTGTTGCCAATCCAATTCGTTTAATTGGAACTGCAATTGTTCGTCCATTCGCTTGCCAGCTTCCTCACTGGCATGAAAATAGAGTCATCGTCATCGCAACTTTGCTTCTCACTGTCAATGTTGTTTAAGCCAAAGAATGAACAAACGAACGAATGGATGAACGAGCTTGCGTGAGTCAAGTCTATGAATACCATCACAACTAGCGCTAGCCAGCTAAAACTGTGTTCGAAAATGTGTCTCGGGAACGTCCCGGGAACGAGTCCGTGACGGGCCTCACGGGCCTCACGGGCCTCACAATGACCGTGTTGTGGGCTCTCTACACACATGTGACAAACACGTGCAACTTTCTTTAGCATAACAACGTGTGCACACACAAAACTGGCTACAATGTTTCCATTCAGATAGCACACGTTCGCTCTCTTCAGTTCTTTAGTTATTTATTTCTCGCTTGATATCGTTCGCTCTCGATTTGTTCACTGGCATTTCAAAAACACACACTGCTACATTTGGTTCACAGTATTTTCTTTTTTCCACTAAATCGTCACTGCCAATGCCGCTGAATGAATGAACAACGAAATGTTTCCAGATGTTGCACACAGCAGATCTCGCACTCACACAATGAGCGTATAGCACGAGTAGCTCATAGAGAGAAAAGCAAGTAGAAAACCACGAAACGAGCAAATAACGAGCCATGACGAACGTCTCCTGACAGTGGCAATAGCACTGGCGAGGACGAGGACTGGTATTGGCAATGGGGCAACTTAATGCTCGGGGAAATCAGCTCTGTTCGTAGAGAATTTTCGATCCACCTTATGCTAGATTTCACCTTTTACTGAAAGTTTTTAAAGCGCAGCATGCAACACACAAAGGTCACATAAGCTCAATCGATCGATCGATAGATCAACAGACAAATAAAGAACAGGCAAGCAGATCGATAGACAGCAGAGATAGTCTCTATCGAGTAACCTACGAGTAAAATAGAGAACAACCTGTACGAGACGAAGGAAGTCAAGCCAATTGTCTACTACAAGCTCGACATCGATCAACGGGAAAACACAAAACTTATAGACAGTTTGGCCCGGTGTTAACGTGGAAATTAGTGCTCAAACACTGATCCATAAGTTTTTCATAGTCGCCATGATTTGATGAGCGGTTTTCCAATAGTCGCTGGACTTACGTAGCGATACAGTGCGATACTTGTGTTTAGTACGCTTGTGATGATTTTTGCACGACAACGGGCACACAATAACCTAGGTCTCCCTGGCAAGTTTGTGTAAAAGTGAACTTTGTGCCCAGCCTCAAAGTATGATTCGAAAGCCATACTTGTCAGATCAAAAATTGTCCGTTTGCAACGTCAAAAGTCAGGGTTACATGCAGCAATGGTCCAGCGAACGGCCAGTCGGGGTGACGCAACTCCATGAGCTTTGTGCAAAGCCTATGTGCACTGTAATTTCTGTGTAGTCACTCGATGAAGCTAACAATGACTCGTGAAGGATTCACAATAGTCTGTTAGAGCACAATTTTACGTGACAGATAGGCTCTGCGCGATTTTATTCGATTTCTTGGCCTGAAATTCCTTTTATTTTGTTCCGATTCAAAATGACGGGGCGCAAGAGGGCACAAAATAAAAATAACGCAAGTTGTATGAGACGCATACAACAGACGCTTATAATACAACAATCTCTTTTCAACATGAAAACTATCTAAATATATTTTGAGTTGGCAGGATATAGAAACACGGCAATAAAAATAGAGATAGTGAAAGTTAGAAATAGGGAATAGAGGGACTATCAGCAAAAGCATGTCTAACAAGCTAGAGTTAGTGGCAGACAGCCAGAGTATAGATAGGAAGTTAAAAGGAGAATAAGAATAATCGATGAGCAATGCAAAAGAAGCAATCAAATGCAAAGGTGAGTGAGAGAAATAGATTGGCATAGAAGGCAAAACAGATGGAGCTAGATAGACAATAGAGTTGACAGAGCAGATAGAGGGGTACATGCACCTGTCATGTTGAGTCGTGTGTGCGAACGAGTGTCAGTACCAATCTATAGAGTGCGAACTGCCAATGAAATGACTACCGACGACTTGCACTTATTGGTGCCGCCTTCGCCTTCGAGCGAGCTAGCTGTCGCTGTGTGTGAAAGTTACAATAAGGCACATGAACCGCGAACACGAGTGAAGGACGACCGAATGAAGTAGTCAATATGAGTAAAGGATGAAAGTATGCACTGAAGGCACGCGGGAAAGAAAAGGAATATATACAAACGACAAAGGCCAATAGAATGAGAGTGAGGATGAGAAGAGATGCTAGCAACTAGCGAACAGATCGACTAGCTATTCTTGTGTGCATTCACGTGCGCCTGTGTATTGGGAACCTCAAACACAACGTAACACAAAAAGTGTCTATCCAACAATAGCAGCAACAGCAGCAACGGCAACACAAATACACCAGGCCTTTCACGTGTGATATCCCTTTTCTTCTTCTTCTTTTTGCTCTTGCTCTCATTTGACACAAAGTGTGAGAGGCCTGCTTTCACAAACTGAAAGAGCTAAATGTGAATGAGCTGTGTCTGGCACATGAACCACGTAGAATAAGAAGAGTGGCGTAGGGGGCGTGCGTACGGAAAGGAAGAACGAGAGCAGGATAAAAGAGATCGATTGTTTGTAGGCGCACCAGATGAGCATCGTGAACGTTCGACAATCAATTGATCTGACACTTGTGCGTGTGTGCAGCTTAGATTGCGCTGCTTTGTCAGTTCGTCTGCTGCTGTTGCTGGCCCCAAAGCTGGCTCTGTCATCCTTGTGGCGTCGCACTCTTTTGCTCGTCGTTGTGTGAAAGTGTGTGTGTGTAACTCGGTACACTTAGGGTTAGTGTGCCCACAAAATGTGCTTCAGCATTGCACACATAGCATGTGCCACGAGCAAGTGCAATAAGAGGAAGAAGAGGAAGCAAGATTCATCCTTCTCAACTTGCGCTCTCTCCCTCTACGCTGTAAGTTTGTGTAGACTTGACGAGCAAGAAAGAGAATGACTCATCCTTCTCGAGTTGGTGTTGCAATGCGTTGTATGAGTTGTTGGCCAGACCTACACACACAAACACAAACTGGGCAACAAATGACGGTGACGCGAACGGTCGTCCGTTAGCTCGCTCGCCAATCTTCCTTCCATCGGCTGATGGCCAATCGATGTGACACAATCAAGTGTTCGCTCAAGGCAACTCGGCTCGATTTGTATTGATCGAGCTGGCGTTATTTGTAAGCAGCGAGTGTGCAACAACAACAGCAACAGCAATAGCAATATGTGGTACGTGTGTGCGTCGACGAACGATTGGCGTGCGTGCGATGCGAGCTGCTAGCAGTTAAAGTTGGAGTTAGAGTTGGTTAGTCATTCGAAAATGATTCCATGTTCGTCTCGGTTTGAGTTTCAGTCTCAGTCCCAGAGAGACATTACAACTAATGTGTGCTATCATCAAATCATGAGCGCCTTCGACATTCTTCAAGTCACTCGCGCAATTCAACTTCAAGACATCTAGCCATCAACTTCTTTGGCTCTCTATGTCCATGGCATATACTTTCTTGTTGCACACTAGAGAGGAACTCTTGCTGCCTAACGGTGGTTCCGTTGTGTCCAACCCGACTTTGATGAGTGCAACCCCCGCAGCGCATAGTCTTTAGCAAAAAGTAGTAAATTTTATGCCGAACACTTAACTCCGCCCGCACACTTACTTTGAATGTAGCCATTCTTGCAACATTCAATAGAATGCTGGAGGAAATCGAATCGAGTGAGCGTGTTCAAGTGAGCAGTGCTACATGCGTTGCCACTTTTACACCTGAACGTCGTTTTTATACTTTCATCTTGCACACACTAGGCAAAAGGTGCTGTTAGCGTTGTGACCATTCCGGGGAAAATGGGGATGGTGAAACACCGGAATGGTGATCACCATGGTGATCACCAATTGGTCTTCACCATTTTCATCACACTTACAGAGAATATGTTAGTCATACAAACAGTATTGCAAACAAAAGAAACTATGACAGAATATAATGAGTTACACATGTGATTTAATTAGTGACAGATTGTTCTATTGATACTGTGTACTGAGCATGATCTAATGTTGGTTCAAAGCAATATCGCGTGTAGGAGCCGTTGGAGATGCGCTTTGTATTCTTGGTCTCAGATACAAATTGACCATCACAAAAGCAATCAGCAACATCATAAGTGCGATGAGGGCCCAGCACGAATAAAGAAGATGATTGTTAGATTTGCTCTCTTCCTCAAAGAATGCAGAGTCACTCATTTCAAACTTGCCTGTAGCAATTGACCAGCCACTAGTAATCGCAGAGACAGCTGTCTGTATGCTGATCTCGCGAGCATATCTTCTAGATACAGATGCAATGACAC
>JAIFTH010000450.1:0-27513 GCA_019968535.1 Fragariocoptes setiger
CTCACACTCACACTCACACTCACACTCACACTCACACTCACACTCACACTCACATGATGACAAAGATGAGCCGCATTGGGCGTGACACGTTCTCGTCTCGACACGATCGACCACTGTCCTTCGTTCATCTGTTCATCTGTTTATATCATCTGTTCGTCCACGACAAGATTGGCTCAATGATCGAATCGTCGGCAGCCCAAACAAAACCGAACCGAACCGAACCGGGCCGAGTCAAGTCAAGTCAAGTCGAGCCGAGCCGAATATGGCCGCCCACCAGATCGATGACGACCGCCTGCTGGCCGCCTGTCGTCATGCTCATCATGGGCGCACCAACCATGGTTTGTGAGTGCGACTATCCGCGCTAGGGAGCGATACTCTCGCACTTTCTATCACACTTGCTCATCGGGTGCTCGTCGAATGCTCGCCGGGTGCCCAGTGTCAGGTGCTCGACGGTAGTCGTGCCTGTCGGCCATGTGACGATATCATCAAGCTTTTATCGGTGCTCGATCGACTAACAAGCTTGTTGTCAAATCCTTGCAAAGTCTTGAGCTTCGTGTTGTCATCTATTGATTCGTTCGTTCGCAATAGAACTCGATCGATTGTCATCGATCACTGAAATTAAATGGAATAAACTCAACTCAATCTTGTTCGAATCTATTACGCTCGAAATTAGACCAATAGGTCGTTTATTGCTCATCTAATATGAGCGTGCGTTGTTGTCCAACAGCTGATGTGTGTCTGTTTGTGCAATAGACACACAGCCAGACAGACATAGACAGCATATTCGCCTGCAAGTTGCAAATGTTGTGCTACGCCATGCTGGGCAAGTGAAGGCGTGTGTTTGTGTGTTTGTGTGTCTGTATACTAAAAGTGTAGATTGTCAAAAGTGCTAGCTAGCGATAAACTTAACAGAAAGCTGTACATTGTGAGTGCATTGAAACTGGATTCTTTCAAACTGGACAAAAGACGGCCCAACCGATGATCGATGAATTTTAATTTCGTCCAAACTCACGTCGGAAGCTCACGACGCTGAATTGACTGGCCGGCCGGCTATCCGTTTGACTGACGGACTCACTGACTGTCCGTTCGTCTGCCCGCCTGCCTGCCTGGCTGGCTAAATGTGTGACTGGCGTTGACACGCCCACTGTTTCGTTGGCGCTTATCCGTCGTCAGTCGACGGTGGTCGTGTGTCGAGTCGACCGATAAGCGTGAGCCATCGTCATCGTTGTGGCCGATGTGAGCAGCAGGAGTGCACCAATAGTTTTGAGGAACCGTTGGGGCCTCACACAAGGCACGCTGACATAAGGCAAGTGTGTGTGAGCCATTCAGCTCATCACACAGACATTGAATTGTTGGCCAAGTGAGTTATCAGCGATAATCACGTTACGTTATCGTCGTGTTCTCTTTTGCAATCCGAATGACGACGACAACAACAAACGTCATGTCGATTGTCGTTTGTTGTTTGCTGTTCACACGCACTCGAGCAGCTGACAAAAGTCGATGACAACAACGACGACTATGATCACGATCACGATCACGACAAAACTTTTCAAACTAACTTTAGCCAAAGTACTAAATATTTCAATGCTGTTGTGAACAGAAGCTGATGTGCTGTGTAGCTTTAACGTGTGCGTGTGTGTGCAAAATTCCAACAATGAGTGAAGAAATGACTCTTCTTCTTCTTTGGCAGACTGTAAGTGACGAGTGCACACCTTGCACGTGTTTATCAAAAATTGGTCCCCCTCAATATTGGTCATTCAACACACACACACGCACTGACGACACAAGTGAATGGCACCTACACACAACGTACACGTGCTCAACGTGCACTGTGCATGAGTGCGTGTGTCTCAGCAATATGGTCGATCATGGTGATTCATGGCACTCGATTGAATTGGATCGAATTCGATCGTTCGTTTGTCTGTCTGTCTATCAAATGTTGGTTCTATTTATCGTGTTTATCGTGTGTCAAGTCAAGTTGAATCAAATCAAATGAAATCGAATCGAATGTTTCGCTAACACAAACTTGCAAACTTGCTTATGTTAGAATAAAAAAGCATAGAAATAGAAATATCAAAAAAGAAAGCAATAGCAAGATGTGTGACTGCTTGCCGTCCAGTGGCTGTCTTGATCGATAGGCACGCCCCGTGGGGTCCGCACCCGGCACACGCACACACACATACACTGCGCCGAGCAGCTGACCGATCCATTCGTGTTGCTGCATGCGACACAACGCGCGATGGGCGAACGGGCGAACGGGCGACCAGACAAGCGTTGACGATAGCCAAAAGTCGACGAATGTCCATGTGTCAAACTTGACTCAAATGGACGTGAACGAACTTGAGGATTCGAACATTTGTCTTGGTCTCAGTTTCGGTCTTGGTGCGCCAAGCTCTGGTTTGATCGACCGACTGACCGAATAGCTGACTGACTAACTGGCTGTCTGTCTGTTTGGCTGATGGGCCATTCAATAAAAAGAAAATAAACTATTGAATTTTATACCGACGTGCTCGATATTATGCAATTCAATTCTCTATTCTGGTTGTGCTTAATTCAATTCAATTCAATCCAACTCAACTCAACACAATTCCATCACATGTCATGCATTCGCCATCGTCACCATTCACCATTCAGTGCATAATGCTTCTGACTAAATGATTCGTTTAACTGTGCTGTTGAGTATATGTGTTCGATCGCATTGAGTTGTAGTGATTTTTGCACTGCCGGGTGTTGTTTGATATTAAATAAATCACTTTCACGCGCAATTCGCGTATGCCATCGACCAGTGGCTCACTCACTCTTTTTCACACACGAACATACAGCTTATGATTGCATTAGAGGGAGAGAACAGTTTTGTTCAAAACTGACACAGATCCTCGGCTTCGAATCGAAGCTAAACGAGTCGTAGCAAAGAGCAGCAGTCGAGTAAAGTTATCATAGGAATTTCAACCAAAAAGTGGTCGAGCAAAAAGTGTTGCCGCGGAACGACCGGAAGCATTTTAAAACATTCACACAATGATGATGTGGTGTGTGTGAGCTAAAAGATACTCTGTGCACTTTTATATTATCAACGTATCAACTTTATTCTCTAAGCTTCGAATCGAATCGACTTTGTCCAAATGAGAAATGAAATCGAACTACAGAGCGAGAGAAAGACACACAACAACGTGTGTAGACAAGTTTCGTGGGCCGTCGCCGCTGTCATTGCCGGATGAATGGTATCGTCAATGTCAGTCGTCGTTGGTAAAACTGTGCGACGTGATTTGATGTCTTGCGCGATTGCAACGCCATCTCACACGTTGACATGACACACTGGCAATGTAACGTGACGTGAAGTCATTGGGCCCGCGTGCCTGCAAGCATCACGCGGAGCCCATGACGGACATTCACGACGAATGTGCGTCGAACTGACCCATCGGCGGCCTCACTCACTCTCACGTGGCACTGTTGTTGTTGTTGTTGGTTAGGCTCTTGGTTTTCTCCGAACGACTCAGGCGAACTTTGGCGCGACTCACATTCGCCTTCGTTCGTTGTTGGCCTTCGTTAGCATTGTTGCTGGCATTGTTTGATGGCCCCTTGGCCTCCTTGGTGAACTTGGCTTTCGTGTGAGTTCGCTTAAACTTTCGCGTGGCTTACACACAACTTCCGGCCAAGTGTTGTCAGTCAGTTGGTTGGCGATTGTAATTTCCTTTGACTTGTTGTAACATTCGACTTGGACCATTCGTGTTAGACTTTTGCTTCGCATTGAGAATTGGAGATTTACAATACCAGTAACAATAGCAATAATAATAACTGACTATAGGCTGTCGTCGGCTAAACAACAGCAGGAAACCGCACACAAATTCCACGACGACGACAACCAGTAACGAGTGGCGACAACGGACATTCATAGCGACAACAATTCACAAGCAATTGAAAGTGGAAAGCGAACATGGAATCTGCATTCGCATTCGCATTCGCATCGGGCGCTTGTTTCGATTGTTTGCCAATGAAATCTGAAACACGTGTCCTCACTAATATTGACCTCTAGCTCACACACTCACGCACAGCCGATTGAAGAGTTGTACTCATCTGCTTCTCAATCTGAGGAGCAATGAGTATTCAATGTTTCAATGGGTTTCAATGACAATAAGTGCACACTACATCACATCACACAACACGCAACACGCAACACGCAACAGACAACAGACAACACAGCACACAACACACGTGCACGTGATCGCACAACCAAAGCGATCCGATCAAAGCAGTTTTGTGGTAAGCTGCAGTTGTTGAGCCTCAAAGAGTCAGTTCAGTTAGTGACGAACAAACGTGTACACGACAACAACGACGACGAACGTTTACAGCAGCTCAACAACAAAAAGCTCGTCGTCGCTACTCAACTTCAACTTGAGCTTCAGCTTCAGCTTCAGTTCCAGCTCCAGTTCAACTTAATTTGAGTTGACTTACACAGTGAGACAGTCAATCAAATTGGCATATCAACCGGAAGTGACTTGCGACCACAACAAGCAGCACTTGCGAGGAGACACAGACACAGACAACTTGCGCAGTAAACAGTTGCCGGTGTTGTTGTTCTACTCATTGTTGTCAGTCTGTGAGAACACAGCACACGATTCACGTTGTTGTGGACAAGCCATTATGGTTTACATGTTGTCATGATGATGCGCATGCTCGACCACTTGTCTCGTTTGTTTGCTGCTTATCGTCCTTTGCAGCAAATCGATGCAAGCATGCTTTGTACGCTACGCGCTGTGATAGACGGAACGCGTGCGTAGGAGATGCGCACGCGTTCCACGATAGCCGAATGCCGATAGCAATTGTCGATCGATTGTTGTTATTTCTACAACAGCAACAGCACTTGCGCTGTTGTTGGCAAATTTCAAATGAACCAACTATTCAGCTACTTGTCGATTCTAATGATTTTTATTCTTACAGCACATACACATGTTGTTGTTGCACCGGTGTGTTGTCACCTGGACGCACACATGCACGCAAGCACGCTGTGTGCCTATATAAACCGTTGATTACCCCGTTATCCCGTTGAGTATATTCAACAAACTGACTAAAGTCATTTAATTCAAGTCAAGTTTTGCTGCGTGTGAACAATTTAGTTTGTGCTACATAGAAACATACATAAGCGCACACATGATCTAAATAGCACACCTCTAGACCTCAAACAAGCGTCGCCGACATCAGTGCAATACTAATCAGTGTAATACGTGTGTAGGTGTGTGATAAGTGTTGATCAATCGACCCATACAAGAATACCTCTCTTCAACTACCGATAGCAATAATTATAATTATTCAATGTAATCAAGAAAAAACTGAAAATTGATTGAAATTTCTCTTGAAATCGTTGAGCAATCTTTGTTCAGCATTGAAAAAGTGCAAGTGTTCCACTAACCAAGTTGAGCGAGACAATAAGCACTTTCGACACCGGCAGTAGCCAAATAGATAAACAGACAGACAGACGGACGGACTAACAGACAACACGCATTGGACATGTTTGAGAATTTTGGCACCAACGATAAGCATCTTCGATTAATCGATCAGCATCGAATCAATAATGTTGCTAATCGTCGTTTGCCTTCATTCAATCCTAAAGTCAAGGTGAGTAAGGTTCAACAAATAGACAAACAAAAACGAAATGACAATATGAACAACAATGAAATAGAACAGTGTGAATTTCTCCACAGATTGATTAGCGCACAGTCGTGATTCGTCCAAAGAGTGACACAATAATGAATCAATGCAATGTTCATTGGCACGCTGAGAGTCGCTCTTTGGGAGAGCTGCTTATTGCTATTAACACCTGCATTGCCGACAATGTAAGCATTAAGTGTGTCTGGAATTGACTAACTGGTTGGTGGCTTGAAATGGCACACTGGTTGCTGTTATCAGCTAATGGCTAGTCGAATGAAATTGGCTATAATTCGCCACCGTAACTATGATTATCAGTTGACGCGACTAAAGGTTCCCGCGAGTGCTGTAAAAAGACGATACGCTGACCATAGTCGTCGTGGTCGTCTGCTACTGCTACTGCTATTGATCGGTGAACACGTATACTTACAATCATATAACTGTTAAGTTTATGAGTGTGTATCGGTTTAAGTGTTAACGACTCGCACAACTGTATGTTGGCTTTCTCACCTCGTCCGCCAACATACAGGTGTCACGACAAGCAGCAGGTGCAGTGCGCTAGACTTTTTGATTCCCATGATTGCATTGTGTGTTCGAACGAACCACGAAGCTAGTGTTCACAACCACCGAGCATCAAATGCACAATGTTTGTGGTTCATCGAGAAGTGATATAACTCTCGATGAGATCTCATCGAGAGTCTCACTCTAAGCTGCCAACTACTTTATAGCGACAGCACAGCAATTGAGAGGACGAAGAGGAGTAATTTCAAAATGAAACGAAACAAATTGCAACACGGAATTTATAAGTTAGTGGTGCCACAGTTAGTTGGTAGCACAACTAAAGTAAACAACAAGAAGCCAGAGTTATAGCAGAAATAGCACCCCAGAGTGCGAGCTGGACATTCATCATTGCTTTATCAATATTGCTGTTCATGCTATGCTCTCAAGAGCCAAGAGCTGGCATGGCTTAACAACACACTACACTCTAAAATTGTTACACAATATTGCGTAATATGGCATGATTCAACTAGCTAGGGCGAGAGTAGTAGCCAATTAGTAGCGCCATTGACGCTTGAGTAGGGAGTAGGATTGTTGCGAAGGAAAGCCAGTCGTCTTATTGGTACCAATGCAAACTTTTCTTTTGTCCAGCATCAGCTTTTAAGCTCGCACGGATACATCACGATGGTCTCACGAGAGTTACACAGCCATGCTATGTGAGCTCCAGTGTGTACAGTTTTTTGGCCCAAACAACACACCCACACTCAATACTGCACTCTGCTGGTGCCAATGGCACTTCAATAACAGTCGACGTGATGCTTCAGTGTTAGCGCGTTACTCACGATAAACGCAATGGTCAACCGATAAACGGGATCCGAATGAGTGATTCGTTGTGCCACACGTGCAAATAAATCAAGTGTCAATGATGGACCAGTTTGATGATGGACGCTAGCGTTCGTTGACTACAAGCTGCTGGCTAGCAGCGCTACGTTAACGTGGTGAGCAGTGAGCAGCAACTTGCACCAGAGACGATAACAACAACAACGCGACAAGGACAGAAGTTGGAAAATTGACTGCTTGCTAGTCGGCTAGCAGAGCTAACAGTCATAAGGAACGAACGAACAGACAAGAAAAAGAGGAAGAAGATGAAAGAAAGAAATGAGAGAGAGAGAGAGAGAGAGAGAGTCAAAAATTGAAACTAGCGATCGTTGATTAAACTGCAAAAAATGGCAACTCTCACTCAAAAGCTGAAAGTTTGAAAATAAAATTGTTCGTCGCCTTTGTTTGGGCGCCTCAACAACGTCGTTCCATGCGACCAACAACGCGCGGCCGGCAATGGCACCGTTGCTCATATCAACAACGGGCACATATTTCTCCATCGAACACAACAACAAAGCCAACGTTGGCCATAGAATGTGATATAATAAAGAAAGAAAGAACAGTCGAATGTTTGACGTGCCGGCGATACGTGTGCCCGCCAGTCAATCAAACGAGGCACACGCGCTAAAGTGTCACCGATTTGACCGCTGACAGCAGCACCAGTGGCACTTTTGAGCAAGTAAACGAGACAAAGCTGAAGCTAGTGGCTAGAGAGATAGCTTTAACTTAAAGATCGTCTTTTCGTTCAGTCGTTCTTCCGTTCATCCGTTTGTCAGTTCGTTCGTCCGTTCGTTCGTTCAATAGTTTGAGGTGCGCATCAAACAAACACGAGTCAGCGACTCAATGCAGACTCGCTAACGTGGTGATGATACCGTCATCAAACAGTCTGTCGGTCGGTCGTTCTATCGGTCAAACGCGCTTCCTCATCAGCTGATTCGATCAGCTTCATTTTCAACTAACTGACGATACTTTAAGCTAAAAACTGACCAAGCATTTGTTCGTGCGCCCCTCAGCGCGCTCATACTGTGTACTCAGCTTGCTGTTCACGTTTATCCCAATGACGCCAATGACGTAATCAGCGTTCGTTTATCTTGACGGGCACCATTTTAGATTGGAGCGAGCGTTCACTGCTGCTTAGTTGCTTAACTATCTGTTTCTAGCTGTTTTAGCTCGAATGGGATTGAACTTAACTCAACTTCACTGGCGAACCTGACGAATAGCGGCATTTAGAGCGGCTGCACATCACTGACGAATATCCCGCATGGCTGGACAGCTGATTTGATAGCCGTCTTGATAGTTGGTGGCTCAATGTAGTTCGCTAGCCAACCACTAGCAACTCACTGACACCCACAGGCACAGCAGGCATAGAAATATATAGCTGTGCATGGATAAATTCACAAGCTGTAGAGAGTAGTGGCGCAGAGAGTTGAGCTCCTTTGCCAACTTGAAGCAACTTTCGTTGGCATCGCATCAACTGCTAGTTGCTGTATCACTCATGATGAGAGATGGGCACGTTCGATTGTGACTCCGTTGCAATCACACCGGCCTCAACTCACCAACTCAACCGACTGGCCGACCGGCCGGCCACGTGCACGCAAATCGTTGATTCAGGTCCGTTGTTTTCACTCTTTGATGTCAGCGTGTGCATTGCAACATACGACAAGTGATACGACAACTTGCGTGTGTGTGTGTGTGTGTCTCGTCTCCTAAGTGCTCTGTTGATTATCTATGCGCTCAGTTGTTTCTTGAGTTTTTTTCTTCTTCTCTTCAATATTCAATCTTAACTTTTGCTTCAAGCAATGTTGTTCGCTATAATCAAACACAACAGTTGCTCGACTTTCATGTTTCATCATCTCGCTCCAATCAGGTCCACTGTCTTATGTGTGTCGTGCGAGTGCTGTGATGTTGAAACAATCGATCACCTCTTGCTGTTCATCATTATTATCACCATCATCGAAAAGACAAGACCAGTAGCGTCAATCCAAGAAAGCTCCGTAAGATGGCGCCACTGGCACCAACAATAACAACAAACTCCACAACACATTCATATCTAGTGACATTCAGGATTGAGCGCCGCCGTGTTTGCACAATCCTTATACCGCACACCTTACACTGCACCGCACCGCACCGTACCGCACCACACCACACCACACCACACTAAACTCTACTTGGAACTAACTAGCGCCAAATACCAAGAGAAAAAAAACTAAACTTAAAGCCTAGCCTTTGTTGAACGCGCGCACATGACACCAAGTCGTTCATTATGTTATTTTTCCTGAAAATAGTTGCTGCCATTCGATGATTACTGCTTTGCTGTTTGATTGACATCAAGCGGAGTAAGTACATTTTGCCATTGCTGTCAATGGTCGTGTATATCCTGATTCCTTCTAACCCCTTTTGAAGCACAGCCTTTTGGCCAACAAAAAGAAGAATAACAACAAATAAAACAAGTGCTAGAGGCGCCTATAAACGATAGGAGCGGCTCTTATCGACAATCATCAAATGTTGGCTCTTGTTATCGTTGCATCGTTACATCGTTGGAATCGAACATCGAATATTGGCCAACAATAGCGAACGACGAGCAGCGTTAGCAAAGCTAGCAAAAGTTGTTCAAGACAGACATAACTAGAGCATCATTGGCCAAACAAAGGTGGCCAATGCTAAGTTGGCCAGCACACAAGCACAAAGAGCACGCCGAGTTGGCTTGATGGCTTGCGTGATGTTCACTTGCTTCCACAGCGGACACAAGGCACAGCACGGGACATCGGACGCGATTAGAGCGAGTGTTTGATAGCGCCTATATTGGCCGTGTACTCTTATTGATCGTCTTGTGCGTATGTGTGTGCGTGTGTGCGTGTGTGCGTGTGTGCGAGTGCGGCAGTTTGCAGTAGCTCGACATTGACTATAGATGGATTGCCTATAAATCATTGCGGCGATAGCGATAGCCACGCAATGATTTAGCAGCAGCAATAGCTAGGCAGATCTGTTCCAGTACAACTAGATCGATATTGTTGCTGTTGTTGGAATGTTCTCGTTCCAGCAACCATTTTTTGCCGCTTGTAATATTCTTGGCGATCTCGTCTTCTTGTCGCTGGTTGTTGTTTTTGTTGTTTCCACACACAATCTGCTAATACTTTCTCGTCGAACTTAGCCAATTTGGCGATACATTCTCTCTCAATATGTGTACGCTCAGTCGAGGGAAGGCACAGCAAGAGCAACATTCTTAGCGTTCTCACATGTATTGCGTGATGTATCAACATCTGGCGCATGCCAATTGCATGTGCAGTGGCTTGTCTCCGTTCCTCTCTTCACTTGTGTAATAATTGATGCCAGTCGGCGGTGCTCCTCGTTAGTGTCTCCGTCGTGTTGTGCTCTATTATGTTGTGCTGTGTTGCCTTGTCTTCCTAGTGCGCTCACTATGTTCACAAGATACCAAGAGATCTATCAGTCAGCTGATTGTGCTGTATTTCTTCGTTCGTTTGATGAATGTATCTGACAAACGAAAATTTGATTAAAAACGAACGAACGAGCAAACTAACACGAACTGAAAGAAAACAACTTAAAGAGGAAGAGAGAAAAACACGAATGAATCTAAAAAGTTAAGTTGAAATGAACGGTGCAAGACCGAAAGTGCAACAAAAATATGTGCTCTTTTGAGTTTTTGAATTTAATTTCGACAGACATAAACATTCGAGGCAACTAATTGCATTTGCACTGCATTCAGTCAGTTCCTATGGAATAGCAATCTGCGTACTGCAATTGAGTGAAATAGAAACAACAATAACGAACATTCTAAGCTGCTCGTTGCAAGCCGATTGCATTCATATGTGTCGACGTTGCAATTCAATTTCTATACTGCAAAGAAGAGCAAACAAGAAAGCAACGTGTGATTTCTGAACTTTTATTTGTAGCACGTGCCACACGTGCTCTACCTTTTCGGGACGCTGTTCCAGCTTCAGCCCGTTCATCGTGTGTGTGCGCATGTCAGTGACACGCACTAGAATTGGTGTAAAATGCAACTCATTCATTCGTGACGTAATGCCGTTGATTAGTTTTTCACGTAGTCTCATGTCATTCGGTGCATTGTCGTTGCTGTGTTGCTGATGATGATGGCCTAGGAAAATTAAAGAATAACAGAGCATGTTTGTGTTAAGAAATTGTTGTTTTTTTTAAATTAAGAAGAAGGAAAGAGTCGGTTGATGCTATTTCCAATTACAATCAAGCTCATCTGACGTCGAATGAGTTTGACTTTTAACGTTTCATTCTTCCTGAATGAAACAATGGCTTTGTTCAAGCAAACAAAATCATTCATTTATAGCACAAAGTGAGTTTGTGTTCGTCTAAATTCATCAAAACAAAATGAGTACGCCTGGCGTGAGACCTAAGAGAACTATCCGAGAATTTACTTAGGAGAAAAGTTTGCCAATCTTCGTGTCCAAAATACTGAGCGAGTAAGCACATTACTTGACAGCCTGCGCGTATCCTTAGCTATGGCTTTCTTCAATGGTTGATTGTGAATGTGATGATTGCCAAAATCAGATTGACAATTTGAGAGAAAGAAAATTAAAAGTCAGTTTGATGGGTCAGTCATTCATGAGTCCAGTGGTGTCCAGTGGTGTCTCGTTCATTCGCTCACTGTGAGAGCGGAGCGTCCTGTATCCGCTGTCGAACTGCTTGAATGTCCATGAATTACCACGAGATAGCACGGCCAATGACGAACATGAGCCAATGATTATTATGTGCCACGTGCAAATGATCGACATCATCATCTAATGCATGCATCTTGTGCACTTGCAATCTTTCGATTGCAAGACGCGGTTACAATAGACGCACACTGTGACTTGTGCTAACAACACGTGTTAAGAATTATGACGCAATCGTTTGGCGATTACGCTTGAATGGCGCCCATTTGATTGTCGTGTCCAGTCAAGTGGGCGTTGCTCGATAAGTGTTGTTGTCGTCGTCGTCGTCGTCCAGTCTACGTTACTTCTGTATGTTGACTTCAAAAACAACACACACAAGGCTTAAGCTTAACACACAAAGAGTCCATTCACAGAGTGAGAGATTTAATGTGATATGCTCGAACATACACATCGATGGATTACACACATCGTCACGTGGAGCAGACACGAGAAACGAGCAAACGAACGAACAAGTGCAAACAGTTCTTTCAGCTATGTACGTGTTGACACTAACACGTTGCTTGATAAGTAACGATTGAGTGCATGGAGCGAATGAAATGAAACGATAAGCAACGAGATGGAACTACAGCGAATGATGAACGCTGGAATAAACTAACGAATGAATGAATGACTGAACGAACGAACGAAAGATAAGAGTGCGAACAATCATTAATTGTAGGCTCACCAACTCACATGAGTCATGTGTAGTAGAGAGATGATTGTGCAATACACATTATTGCGTAACAATAATTTGCACGAACCTAAGATCACTTCACTGTTACAGTTAACAAACGACATAGACGATCACTTTGCTTGCACCATCGGCGTCTTCGTTGGCTGTCGTGCCAGCTACTTGACTGGGCACGACAACAAATTTCGCTCGATTGCACAACTCTTGTACCAAAGCATTGCTAACAATGCATACTGGTAACATGACATAGCTCACAGAAGCGTGCAGAAAAAGGGGAAACGTAAAGGCCATCTTGTAACATGGCCTTTTCGTTGGCTTCGCAAGTTTGAGGCCAAGACATCGACCACCAGGACGACGATAAAGACAAAGATGTGTGTGGTGTGTGAGAGACGTTCGCAATATCTGCTAGCGGACGAATAGCGACGCCAACACTTGCTGTGTCCACTTGGCGCCGTTTCATCTCAACTCTGTTTTGCGTCTGGAAATGGCTTCGAGAGAGTGAGAGTCTATTGCTGGCCCCTCGCCTCTCAAGCTACAATGGTCGCGTATCAGCGACCAGTTTCAGTGAAAATTGTTGAAAACTTTAGAATATGTTTGTGATTTTTTGCATATATTGAATTCTCATTTAGCCACTTCATTCGGAACAAACAATGCTCTGCATGTTAGTGAAATGGATGCGCACTGCATCTTGATTGCAGTACAAAACCCACGATGCTTCGTGAAATCCCGTGTGAAATCGTGTGCTGAGCAGCGTTTCACTTCAATGATCATATAAGAAGAAGAAGAAGAGAAAGACAACGAAGATGACGAAATGGCAGGTGAATGTGAGAATGAAACTTGCAGGTGGCCAACATCGACACGTGGGAGGCCCAAAATTTCGTAATATTCCATGATAGTAATCGAGCTAAGTTGTTTGAGTTCTCGCTGAGTTACACGTCAATAGAATTAGCAACTTCAATTCACCACTATCAATTATATCACTATGAAACAGCATTTTTGTGTTGCCAGACGTTGCTCATTCTGACCGATTCTGTCTGATTGTTAGTGTTTTTCACGAGAAATTAGATTCTCGTGAACTAAGGACCTGTTTTCTCTGCTGCTCTTCTTTGCTTGTTTGAAGGCTCAATAAATTGCATGCAACACTGCAGGTACAATTCGTGTAATTGGCCAAACAACGAAGCAAAAGCAACGAATCAAGAGAGCACGATGAACAGGTAACATCAGTGCTAAGAATTGATTTATTGGCGTGTGGTTTATGCTGAGCCAATTTTGCTACTGTTAATTTTGTGCATGCGAATATGGCTGTTACAATTGTGGTTGAAGTTATGTTTGCGCTCGTTGATTTGCATGCGTTTCCGCACCATGCCACCAACACTGACGACGAATGCTTTCCATTTATGAATTGATTCGAACAATAAATAGATAAATAATAATATAAAAGAGACACCCACTACTACTTGAATACAACAGGCACCTGAACTCTGACTCTCCTGCCTTATTTACTGACTTCGTGTGCCTGTGTCGTCTGTGCGGTTTTTCCTTACACACTACCTCTCTAACTTGAAAACGGTCCTCATCTTGTGTCAGTTTGCTCGCTCGTGATTTCGCTTTCTGTGGCGGCGCTTCTGCTAGTTTGTGTCTCAGTGGTATCTTAATTTTTTTCCAACTGTGAGCAGATATGGAAATTTGGTGCTATGAAGCTTTGCCTAGAAATGGCAGTTGTCGCTATATCTAAGATCGGTCCTCTCATAGTCTTTTCTTGGCTAGATGCCTGAAGCGCTCCGAAGAGGTCTTTATCCGTGTCAACTCTAAGTACAAGAGGTTGTCGTCCTTGTGGAAGTGATACATGATGTCTGGGCCTCCTAGACTTAGTGTTTATCGTCGTTGCGTGTCCTACTCATCGCTGCAACCACAATAGATGGGGCTTCTCTCGTCTGGACGTTCTTATTTCAATTTGATTCGTCTCGTCTCGTCCCGTTTTGTTTTGTTTTGTTTTGTTTTGTTTTTTCAGCCACCTGTTCAGTTATGCCCATGCAATAACTGTCCGTCTATCTGTCTGTATGTTAAGTGCGCCGAAAATAGCGCCAACAAAGGTGCTACCAAACGTAGACACATTAATGAAATAAAGAAACAATAAATTCTCATAATTGCATCGACGATTGCTTTGTTTCGACACGAGAACAAAAGCGATTGTTGCCGTTTGTGTTGCTGTAATTTCAATGCAATGTCAAGAGCCGCCAATTCAATGTACGCATGACCTTAGACTCTAAGGTTCATTACGTAGGCCACTTGGCTAAGCCAATTGTTGTCTATCAGTTGGTACACTGGTGGTCGGCTTTGTTGAGAAGCTTCAGCCAGAACAGTAGCCAGCACAGTGACCACAGTAGAGACTCTCAAGACGTTTCTTCAGTTGGCGGTGTGCCGAATGTTGCGCCTGGACAGACAGACAGACGGATCGACCGACAAGGTGCCAACAATCAATGACCGACTGAAGCGACCACAAACAAAGCACAGAGTTCAACTGACAATCAGATTTGAACACGAGATTTTAAAGAAAAGAGAAGATTTAAGCACGTCAAGTGGATGAAGTACTCGAAGAATATATCTATAGGTATGATATTTCGTAGACGATGAATGTGCGTCCTGCTATTTGCTCCTGTGTGACGCTCGTTTGCGCGCTTTGTTGTTGTCTTTTGTTTGTACTCAGAACTCGACTTGAATTGATCGTGTGCAATTGAGATTTCAGGTCACTTGCACCTTGGAATGAATCTCTTGGAATGATTGCACATTGAATGAAGCAGCTAATAATAATATATCTTAGTCTAATTTTTGTGCATCCTAATTTTGATATTTAATTCCATTTTATTCCATTCTTATTCAGTCTTAGTTTCGTTGGGATTTGTACGACACTGGCAAATGTAAATAATAGTGATTAGTGTCACACGCACACACACACACACACACACACTCTTGATAAGAAATCATCTAATAATAAGTATCTTGTGTGAGAATTGCGAGCATTGATAACAATTACGGGCATTTGTTAGTAGAATAAGAACTTTTGAACGCCCTCGACCTGAGAGACTCTCTTCTCTTGAGAGTTGAGTTACATCTCATGTCAACAGAGCTATCTAAAATGCTTGATGGGGCGTTGTCATACTTTTTCCCTATGAACATTAGTTGCGTGTAGTTGTTGCTTGACCAATGGTTCCGACTTTGATTGTCACTTTGTGCAGTGTTCGAAACGAAAAAAGTCCACACGCTAATCGAACTCTTGCAACTCCTTTCTTTGTTGATTTGTTTTGTTCACCAGTTGCTAACAATCAAGATAACCAAGACAAACTGAGAGCATTAGTCAAGTTGACAAATGCTAATAATAATAGTAATAATGGTAATGGCCACACAGACAGACATTAATTTTGCTTGCATAAACGTTAGCAAAAGCAAATAGCAAACTACAAAACAAACAAACAAACTTTGTGCCTTTGTGTTAACAAATGAACCCGAAGATTCCAACCGACAACTGGCTGGCTGACTAGCGAACAAAATGACTAGCAAAATCGACACACAACGATATAGACAATAGATGAGCATAAGTAGTTCAGCCTATATCAGTAGTTTCTGAATGCTTCAATTTCATCAGTTGTCGTTGATAATCAGACATTCGGTCGGTAGGTCGGTTGGCCAGGCAGTCAGTCTGAGTGACTCAGCAAGACCTATAGAGTCTCAAGCATCGATGTCGGCTATTGAATGCATCGCAAATGATGACATTGGCCACACAAGCAGACAATTATCAGCCAGCCAATTGTTAAAGCACACGACGCCGTTTGCATGACAATTGGACTCAATTTTTGGACCGGATGACGCACACACGTGCGCGCTCTTGCAACAATCCTGCACACAATCGAACTGAACGAGCGAACAGGCGGACAGACGGACGAACGGATGGTCGGACACACGATCACTCAATGGGTTGTCAGCTCAAGCTCGCGGTCGTCGTCGTTTGATTTGTCGACGACAATGCCATTATTGCTGTCGTTGCTATTGATCACACTAAGACGACTTAGACTTGACCACATAGACCTGGAGCAGCACTCTCGTGTGCTGCCTGACTGTTGTGCTTACACGAACGAATGGCCAGCGTGTGTAGCTTGTGCGCGCGCGCGCGATGATCGATGATTGCTCTGCTGGCTTTTATCGCCGCTCGTACTCACTCAAATGACCAACAAGCGAATGTTGGCTCATTCGAATGTTTTGACACACGCATGCACACGCACAAGCGCCACACGTGTAGCGGTATGGTGCAATTCAATGCCATCATTGTCATCAACAACAACAACTATCAAGTGCATAAGAACAAGTGCTGACTCGAGAGTATACGAGTGAGCGGGCGAGCGAGCCTCAAGCGTAACGACTCGATGATCGGCGCGACCGATCAGCGAATGAAACAAGTGCTTGTTTCGTTTCGTTTCGTTTCGTTTCGTTTCGTTTCGTTTCGTTTCGTTTCGTTTCATTTCATTTCGTTTTGGTCAACGGCATTTATCGAGACAAGCCATTAGCGCGCGTTTTATTCTCGTTGAACTGCACTTGCATTTACCAAGTGCACTGTTACTAGCATTAGATTGTTACACGAACAGCACGCTAACAACGAGCGAGCGAACGAACGGGCGAGCCGACACAGTGCACGTGCATGTACGAGCAAATTTGCACGTTCCAACACGCACATACACACACACACACACACACACACACACACACACATTGTCCCGCTATTGGCCAATGTCTGCAGTGTTGGCCATTGACGACAAACATACGCTTGTGTCGGTCATTTGATGACACCGAGTATTGCGCAACAATAATAATACGACCGTGCATGCAGCAACCGTCGATATATCAACACAACACAACACGAAATGGAGCAAAATAAAATGGAGCTTGTTGTGTGCGTGAATCTCGACGACGACTAACGGTATAGCACAAACATTGAATGAACAAGTGCACTGGATTCCTCGATGTCGTTCCAACGTTCAATGTCTCAATAAACAACAACTTGACTTTCACTTGTCGCTTATCGTCCAGAGTTCGTCCAGTTTTCGTTCCTTGTGTGTGGTAAGCATTGTTTAGTGAAGCGAGAACAGACACTTAACGAACGTGCACACACACACGCTACAAACTGGCCACTAGACATTTTAGAGCTGCCAGCCATGTGGATAAGCTCTCTGCTGTCTTTACACACACACGCAGTGCATGAAAGCGCGCACGAACGGATGGACGCACAAATGGCGAATAATTCAATCGCACGATAATCGGCTCGTAATTCAATTGGAGCTTCTGTTGCGGCCTCAATCGGCTGTTGTTGTTGCCGCTCAGCAGCCCACCCTCTTTTCTGATCTGCTCTGCTTCATTTGCAGTTTGCACATTGCATGTATTGTATAATTTGATTGTCGTTCCACGTTCCATTTATTTTCAATTCAATTCGATTCGATTCAATTCTACTATATTCCGTTCGACGACTCATATTCCGTCTGCCCGTGTGTTAGCTCATAGTTCGATAGTTCGAAAATATTCAATAGTTCGCTCGTTCATTCTTATTTCTATCACTAAGATTGTTAATAAAAAGTCAGTGCCGGTCAAACGTTCGTAACAAAGAGCGTGAAAATGAGCGATCATTTTCGATTACCACTAACAAACGATCATTCTGGACACTGCTGTAGCACTGGTAAACCGAACAGAGTTGAGTGCGGACATTTGTGAGCAAGAAGTCCTACCATTCCAAGAACTTGATGACAAACTTGACTTGAGTCAAGTTGGAACACTTGTCGCTTGTCGATTCGTTATTGTTCTTTGCCGTCATCTCATGCCGTTTTCACATGACTAACTGGTTGATATGAATCACTAGCTTGCTTGGTTCACAACAATTATTATTATCAATTGTTATGAGTACAGTCGTCGTTGTCGTGAATTGAATGGTGTGTTTGCGCCAAACGAATTCACTTACAACGCTATCAACAATCATTTCCATGCATCTGTATAAAAATAGAAATAAAAAAGATAAAAAAAATAGCAGCGTTAGTTAGATAGTCGAATAAAGACAAAAGAGTACGACAACAGTGGAGCGATGATTGGTGTGTAGAGTTCAAAGCAACACCGGACAGGCAACACCGGCTGGCACTGGCACTGCTCGTCAAGGTCATCATCATCGCCAGATATTCAGATAGCCAGATAGCCAGATAGCCAAACGGCCAGAGATCGTCACTCATTGGGCGTTGCTCGTTTGCTAATTCGTTTCTCAGTGCTCGCAATATTGATAATGAGCACATGCGGACACATGACGATGACAATGATTACGCAACTACTCTCCGGCGACCATGATCACCAGTGCGACCTGTGTATCACCAGCTCACAGCTTAGAGCTTTCATCTACAATCTTTTGATGCTTGTAATCAAGTTGATGGTTGAACGATGAGCAGAATAGACTGACATCAAAATACAGCGTTTGTTTTAATTTAGTTTTCTTTACATTTTGATGATGACTCGTACGTTCGTTCGTTCGTTCGTTCGTTGTTGCTGAATTGAATCGAGTGCTGAGTTGAATTGAAACAGGTTCTCCCTTGTTCTCTCTTGTGTATCTCATAATTCTCTATCAAGAAAAAACCGAAGAACCGAAATTTCGTCATTCAAAGCGTTAAGAGTCATTCATTTGATATTTATTGTAGTAGTCGTTAGTAATGGCGCGGTCCGGCCATTACTAACGCGGACCGGACACACGGATGGCCAACAAAACAACAAAGAGATAGTCGAAGAGCGAGTGAACGACAAAATTGACTTGCTGTTGTTGCTGCTCGACATTAGACATTGGACTTTGATAATAAATAATGGTCAGCATCTTTGTATGATAATTACGACCAATCGAGCGGCTTCAGGTGTTGTTAGGCTTGAATTGCTAAACTGCAGTTGAAGCTGCAATAACAGCTAGCTTCAAACTCATCTGTACTCGCCGTAGTAGTCACGGTTAGTACAGGTGACGAAGGCGACGACTTTGCACTTTGCGAGAATACAGCATCGCGTGGTGACAAAGCTCAGTGCTATTTCTAGATTTAAATTACTCCGTGAGGCTCAAACTATTAAGAGTTGAGTATTGAGAAAGTATCATTATTATCATTATTACAATCATTTTTAACTATTGTGTACAGAAATGAGCCTAACGTAGTGAGTGCGTGAGAGCCTTGCGTTGTGGCTTTCGAACTTTTCTATAAGATTGATAATCACAACTTAGCTCATCAGATCCTACAACCTGCGGCGATTAGACACTTCTTATGTCACACTCACATCGGCCTTGACATTGAACATTGAGCATTGAGCATTAGAATACAAATAACAATAGCTAGAACTAACTAGAATAATAACAACAATGATAGTCATAATATGGCCGAACCATTCAAGATCATTCAAGATTGTCGCTTCGTTTCCTTTAGTTTGTTTCGTCAACTTTTTCACTCATTCTAAAAGTTGAGCTAAAATTTATCTGTCTGTCTGTCTGTCTGTCTCTCTCTCTCTCTCTCCCGTACTTTAAAAGCTAGTTTTTTCCTAATATAAGTTTAATTCTTATATGAGCAGCTTCTAATTTCCTTCTAAACTATCAAGGATCAAATATTAACATCGAGCAAAGGCGAAAATAATCATCGAAAAGACAACTTGTTTTGACTACTGCATCAGCTGCACTCGTACAACAACTATGTGTGTGTGTGTGTGTGTGTGTGTGACAGGAAGTCGGCGTAATCGACGCGAATGATCGACACTACGGACAATAGCAAGCGAGTGGACACAAAATAGAATGAAATAAAATAACAATGATTAAAGAACAAACGAGATTATAATTGAGACCCTGTTTGTCTATAATTTTATACACTAGTTGCTATTTAAGCTCTAACAGCTTACAACTTGAACTGTGCCGTGTGTCTGTGTGCCTGAATGAAGCTTGTACACTCACTCACTCGGTACTATTGCTTTGTCCAATAGTGTGAGCACAATATGTAGCGGGCAGTTTATTGAGGCGCACACGAATTGCACGACACACATTGGAACAAATAATAACAAATGTTGCACACGATGTTGATGTTGATGCAGGTGTAGATTAGGCAGAGCAGAACCGATTGCATCTTTCGATGCATATAGTTGTTATTACTATTGCCTTTCTCAATGACCATTGAAAGAAAGAAGTGTCACTTATTTTGTCCCTTGTTTTGTCTTAGAACCAAAACGACTTTACTTGTCAGTTCAGTTTCTTGCTATCAACGACTAACCTCAGTCAGCGTGCGTTCTTTGTTCGTAGCCTCGGGCCGATTACGAAATGCGCAAATTACAGTGAGTGAATAATAGCAACAACGAGTACTATTTTCGCTATAAACCAAAGACGCTGACAGCAGAAGTCTGAAGAAGTTTTTTGAGTAACACGTGCCGATTACGCAACAACTACATCGCGGCTATCAGCTATACCCGCTGCGTTAGATAGATGGATTGCGAGCAAGCGATAAAGTGACCAGGTGAATGTGGATGGTGCGCCAACCAGGTGAGCCAGCAAATGTGTTACCGGCTGCTGCTGTTGCGTGTGGCCAGCTGCACCGGCGGAGAGACAAGGTGAACACACACACACACACACAAGATCGAAGCACTAAAGCAATGTGATATGTTGCTCACTGTGGCAACACATTCGCGAGCAAGCTGAGCAAGCAGAACAGCTTGCTCGCGAACAGCAGGTGTTACGTAACTGTCTGTGATGTGTGTGTGTTATCATTATCTCTGGCTGCTGGACGCTATCTGATACTGAGCTTCTTCATTGCCATTCCGACTATGTTTTGATCGTTTATTTCTAGTTTCTAGTGAATTGTGATGCTCAATGATAAAGAAATTGTGTAATAATCAGAGAATTAGAGCTCAACGAACGAACGAAAGAACTAACCGACGAGATCAGCAACAAGCGAATGAGAATGAGTATGATAGCGAAAAGCAACAAACAAAAAGCTTACAGAGACAAAAGAAGAGAGAAAGAGAGCTCGTGGCCCACCAATCATTAGCATAAGTCAAGTTTAATTCACAATCCAAGAATCCAAAGCAGTCACTTTGTTATGATGTAAGAAGAGATGCTCCATTCATCATCGGCAGGCACTGGCGCGTTTCCTGTCGCCATTTCCTGACTTTGACTTTGGCTCACTTTGCTTATCGTGCAGCGTGTCACACACAGCTGCAAACAATGACGACGACAACGCACTAATTCAAAGAAAAGGAACGAAGATAACCAACGAACGAATTATAGTTTGACGCACCCATTGCAGTTATGCTTCAATTTCAGCATCTATGAGCTTGCATAGCAGAGTAGAAGAAATGCCATTGATTGGACCATCTATTTACATTTACTAGGTATTTTCAGTAAGGTAGATTCGGTCTCAGGTAGAGCAGTGGTTGCGCAACTACTTTCTACCAGAGACAGAGAATGTCCCCTATTCGTGTCGCCCTTTTCTTTTTGTTTGCTTGACAACATGGAGTCGAGCTCGAACAAATGCACTGTGCCAAGGGGGACACTGTGTCAACAAATGAATGATAACAGTCGAGACAATTTTCTCTCTCCCTTCTTCATTTATTACTATTCATTACGAACATCAAGTTATGGCGACAAATTAAGAAGAATAGAATTTCATATAAACAACAGAAAGAAATCATGATTAAATTTTCTGCCTCGATGATTTTCTGTATATCTTCGTCGTTGTTGGTATTTACCTTTCATTCGTTCGTTCACTCGCAGCGTTGAAATGTTGAATAACAATAAACTTGATGATCCTCTGTCTCTCTTATTATCGCTTTATTATTATTATTATTTTGATATTGTTTATTCTTTGTTGTCCAATTTTGTGTCTGTCTGCCTGTCTGTTTGTTTGAGTTGCTCAATCATCTCTCTTTTGCTTTTGCGCCACTACAATCATCTTCCATCATATTCAGGTGATAAATTTCATTCTTTTGCTCTGGTCTACTTTGACACAGCCACCTTGTCCAATGTGTACAATGTAATTGCCGTGATGCATGCATTCACCATACGTACACAGAACCATATGAACCATATACTTACACCCGTCTAACAATGTTCGTGTCGTATAATGAGCTCAAATTTTATAATGAAGTTAAATTGGACAAAGTAAGAATGTTGCTTCTACATTTGCAACAAATTTATTGTCAGTGCCATTGTCGTTATTTTTTCACTGCTGATTTTCGTGCAAGTGTTGATGGCATGTTTGAGAGTGTGCTGCTGCTGGCACGAGATGCTAGCAGTTGAAGCTAAAATGCTGCTCATAATGCGTGTCGAGAAAAGCGTGTTGGACAGACACACAAACAAATAGAAAATATGTTACGAGCATATCATAGACAGCTAAATAAGATTTAGAAGAATATTATTCCCCCTGGACGTCAGCGGGGGGACAGATAATACAACGGATGTGATTATGAGTGCATGATAACATTGAATCGGAAAGGCTCTTGTGTCCGAAATGTGTTCTGCTGTGCTGTACTGTGTCGTGTCGTGTCGAGACTTGGCTCACAAAGTTGAACCAATGACATGATAATCATTAAAATGATCATAAATAATCAAGCAAATTACTCATGATTATCATAATGAGTTTTGTTTCGAGGTGGATGTTGAGGTTGAGGTCGAGAAAGAGAACGAGGTTGATGCTGAGCTTGGGCACCACGAATCACGCCATCGCGTTAGCGACACAAATGGCACGCGTGTGTGTGTGTGTGTGTGTGTGTGTGTGTGCGTGTACCAACATTTACCGCTTCTCTTGATTTGTGAGTCCGTCAGTTGTCGACTGACTAACTGACGCTAACTTGTCGAACAAACAAAGCTTGCGTTTGCAAGCTCAGCATGTTCAATGCGCACCAAGTTCGGTATGTGCTAACTGAAGATATGATAACTTTTGATAAACATAACTTTCGTAAACAACATTCGATTCGATTCGGCTCGCAGAGCTGGGCTCCAACGAAAACGAATTGAAATTGTTCTATCAAGATACAATGTAATATGTCTATTATGATCAGGTGATTCAGGTCTTCAGGTGTTTCTATCACATAAGCAACGTGTTGTTCCCTAGGTTTTGTTTTGTTTAGTTTCGGTACAGCACAGTAATGTTTCATGATTTGATTTAGATAGATTGGCTCGATTTGTTTAGATAGCTCATCGTAGGTAGCTTGATTGCTGTCTTCATTTGATTGTGTGCTTCAAGTTGCTGTGATTGTTTTGATGTGAATGTGAGCGAACACGGAAACTACTTACTATTGAACAAGACGAGCCAAGTGAGCCACTTGGAGCTTGTGATTGCCCAAGCAAATGAGCCATTAATTGGTCCTCTGAATATCTGATAGTGCAATCATATTAAGATGAGACGCAATGACTCAGACTCTCAATGCATGACTACGTTGATCATGCCGATATCAACAGTCGTGCCGATTGTACATGCCAAATAGCACGCAAGTGCAATGATATTCGAAATAGTAAGCAAGCATGCATGTGCGTGTGTGCCACCTGTCAATTTGTACAATAATGATCATGTTTAGCTCGTCTAATCTGCTTCGTAACTCAAGGTAACGTTAGACGAGCGGTAACGTAGCAATGATCATATATCACATTAGATCAGATCAGATCAGATCAAATCGAAGCGAAGCGAAGCGAAGCAAATAAAATAAAATCAAATGAGATCTGATTTGAAGATGAGATGAGCTAAGAGAATGATGCATCAAGTTGAATAACAATAACAACAACAATGGCTCACAATAACAATAACAATAAAATTAGAGGTGATCACACTGATTATTTTGCTTGTAAGCCACTTTGCACGCACACACAAAGTGGGATTTCGTTTGCTCGGTAAAGCGGTTTTTGGCTCGCAAGTTTGGCAAGTGTTACGAATCTCACAGGTCTCTTGGCGCTTTTTAGCGTTAGCACGCAACAACATGAATTATACATTATGAGCGACAACGAGTCCAATTGAGCCCCATCGATAGCAAGCACAACCATCAGCAAACTTCATTGATGTAGCGACAATTACTCATCATTAGCTAATTCTGAATGACTATGATTTGGAAATAGGCAATTATTAGGCAAGAGAATGATTATCGCATTGTACAGTTCGGGATAAAGATTTTGATCCTTCTATAAAGGAGCTATGGGCTGTTCGCAAAAGTCCGTTTCGTTCACTCAAAAGGCACGCACGGGCACTCGCGCGCTGTTCAAATCGAGAAAAAAATATTAAAAGTTTTGAAAAGTGAATTTAGACAAATGAGACGATTGATTTTGGTTTGATATGAATTTTATTTAAATAGTTGACAAGAAATATCTTTTGGCTTCCGATAACAGCCAGATTGAATGTCGGGCTTTGGAGCTGCCAATGGTTCCTGGCGGCATTGATGGTGGTGAAGCTTACCAGGGAGCTGCATTTGCTGTGCCGACATTTATATCTCGACCGAATACCTTGCTTAACGGTGTCAAACTCGACATCGTATCGCAAAGTCTCAGCCGGAAAGGATGTCGGCACTGGCACGCCGATTCTGGCACTCCGGTGCCACGCAACAAGTCTGGCCACCTCGGACTTGTTCACCGTGACTACTGGAGTTCGGCTGCAATTCAAATCCTTGAGGATTTGTCTTGCAGCACAAATTGTCCAGTAGCCACAGGCGAAGCCATCCTTTTGCTTTTTAGTGGCGGCCAGCAGTTGCAATTGGCGACCAGGGTAGAGCTTGTTAGCTGCTTAGGTCAAAAGCCCGGGTATGATCGGATCAAATTGGGCCGGATAATAGCCGAATACCTCGCTGCCAGCCGCGACAAGCAAGACCCAATGCAGAAAGTTTTGAAAGAAAAACAAGAGAATAGTCGACTTATGATAAACCGAACTTATTGCAGGCTGAGGATATGTGCAAAAAAACCCTGGAATGGGATTTTGGCTGCTTGTATAGATTTTTCCCCATAAGATCAAAATCTTTTTTCCGCACTGTATGTTTAACTACGCATTGACCATAGAGCATCATTGATGAAGGCAGCATTGATGTCTTGCTTGAACCACAAACTCACCTTTGCATCTGGAAAAAGCAATGCCCTTAGAAGCTATGAGTTCTAAGCATCTAAGCAAGCGTCGAGCTCAAACTCAAATTCGAAGCTTGATTGTTTGCTTGATCAATTTAGAGTTCTTCTGTCTTTTGTATTTGAGGCAAGGATGGCAGCAACGATGATAAAGGTGTGTGGGGCATCTTCGGCAATCGCTATAAAGCCACTTAATCGCCATAAAGTCATCTATAGAGTCGAGTCGAGACAAACTCCCTCGGATGCTTCGGTTTATGTGTGAACATTTTTCAATCAAGCGCCAATTGTGGCGTCAATCGTGGCGATCGGGCAGTCAAACTAACAATAATGATTATTGTAACAATTTGTGACAACAATTTCTAGATCAGCACCTGTTCCGTTTTGGTTCCTACATTGCGTGGGCCAAGCGCCATACACACGTTCACACGCTCTTGCACGCTGTCAAGCAGAGTCTGCTGTTGCTGCCATTGACTCGTCAGTTGCACCTGACACGACACCTGTCTACACCAGGCTACATATAATGTGAGCGTGCTGTGAGAGTGTTGGATGGAGCGCATGGACACTTGCACAACCGCACTGTGAGCGTATTGCGAGCGTGGCGTACAACTAAATTTAACGTTTTACGTTATAAAGTTTATTTCGAATAGTTAAAAAACTTGTGTCGTCGTAGGAGACGACGATACGTTGAACGCAATACGAATTTGCGAATTTACGATCATTCACAGACCATGCCTGCTATGGATGATATGAGAGTAGCGAATTCTAATTGTCCAATTTGTTCGCTTCTAGTTGTCTTGTTCGAGTCTTGCAATTGTACTGTAGTATTGTGCATCTGTGTAGAATTTAAACTGTGTGTGTGTGTGTGTGTGTGTGTGAAATTGCTCAAGTCAAGTCAAATAGAATCATGTGCATTGTTATTTTGTGAACGCAAATATTCCATTAACGACGAGCTGACGTTCGTTCTCTTTCTCGCTCGTTCAGATCGCTCGCTCGATTAAATGGACCGAAGTTTCCCACCAAGTGTTGCGTCACATCACACCGGATATTTTCTTAGTTTTAGTTTTAAATATTATTGTGATAAATATTGCTGTAAAATACGCGCAGCGATTAAACACAATTGTTCAGTATCATTCTAAAGAACAAATGGACAATAGAAAACCAACAATACAATATAATATAATGCAATACAATGCAATCTGTGTGCTTCTTGATGCTGTAACAAAAAAAATCTGTTGACAATGGCACATGAGATAGACAACAACAACAACAGTTGTCCTTCATTCGACCTGTTTGTTGACAATTCAGGTTCATTCATTGTTTAGCAGCAATCATTAAGTCAATGAAACAAACGAATAGCCAAATTGTAATGAAATAATAATGCAACGTTAACAATGCAACCAAAGTCAACCAGAAGCAATGAGATGAATGAATGATGAACATCTTGTGATTAGTGTTGAACAAATTATAGCTTCTTACAGATGGCACACACACAGCAAACAACATGCTGTTTGTTGATTTTAGTTGCTGTTTGTATGTTCCCACGCGCACTCAGTTTTCGTTCACCTGTCCATTCATTCATTCACTAATTATTATTTCAAATTTTGTTGCCCATCATGCCTATAATTGAGAGACAATAATCTCGAAACAAGTTTTCTTTTGAGATTCTATTGTAACTCAAATCTGTTTAACAGATTGAATGTGTGTGTGACAAAACAATAGCTGATAGTCTCGTGTGACTACGACGACGACATTTTGTTGTATTGTTATTCATATTCACGATGACTGTGTCACACCATCATTGATTACAATCATCGATACCAGCAGGTGTTGCATTTGCAGGCTGTTCAGGACGATAGAACTATCGTCGGAAGCGATGGCTTGTGGTCGGTTTCAGGTTGAGGTTTGCACATGATAGAAGAAAAAGATCCCTCGTTGTTATTAAATTAATCCCACACACACACACACACACACACACACACACACACACACACACACACACACAC